>JAVIAB010000050.1:77428981-77601481 GCA_032433765.1 Megaustenia siamemsis
AAACAAACAACAAAAGGGACACAATCAAGCACATTACTCGAGAAACATTTGTTCTAATTTGTGTCGTCCATTTTGTAAATCTTTAAAAATAGAATTTTTTTTCTATTTCCTTTCCACCGTTTTTCCTCCACATCACTCGAACAGACAGTAACAATGTTATTGTAATGTAGGAGATAACTCTGAACGGGCAATCAGCAATACAATCTTCATGCCAACGTGCTACCAATGCCAGTCCTGGATCCCAGATGCAAGAACAATAAGGAAAATAACCACAACCGTGATGAGATGAATGTGTTAGACAAATGACATGAAATAGCATGAGAGATAAGATCAGAAATGAAGAACTGAGGGAAAAGTTAGAAATGATCCCCCGCCATAGAATATATAAAGAAACAACATAAAATGGTTTAGTCACGTGATAGGCAGAAATATCAGTAGTATGGGTGGCTGTGAAACCATCCTAAAAGTGCACGCACATGCACCGAAAGACAATAGATTTGGCACCAAAACCGCACGAAACTGGCACCAAATCCGTGCAAAAGTCCGATAATCGGCTTATTATCTCGGTGGTCGTGGCGGTAATCGGCTTATCTTGGTGGTGTGCGTTGGTGCGTGACGGCTTATCTCGGTGATCGGCGCGTCGCTCGTGGTGTGCGTTGGTGCGTGACGGCTTATCTCGGGTGATCGGCGCAGCTCGCCGGTTATCGGACAACGGTTCTAAAAGGGGTCGGGCAACAGCGGTTCTAAGACTTGTGGGGATGGCGGGTCGTCGCCGGCTATCTCGCGGTCGGATGGCGGGTCGTCGCCGGCTATCGAGGCGTGCGGGTGGGGAAAGGAGGGTGCCTTTATTGGTCGAGTGTTATTAGTATCATCATGTGTGGGTATTAGGCAACAGGAGGCGACATGTAAAAAAATGCTGACAAGCAATGACGTGAAGGCTAGGTTGTGATTGTTGAATGTCGACTTCCGGTCACACAAGCCTTCCGGAACATGACCGGTCACATGATGATGAGGCGTAAGGTGACAAGGCGATTTTTTGTTTCCAATGCTTGGTGGTCGGTTGGGTGGGTAACGTGTAAAGATACTGCTGACAACCAAAGGACAAAATTCCTTTATTACCTTCCCAAATCGATTGTTGTGAAAATATTAGGCGAAACTCGTGACGCGATACGGACCCGTGACATAGCTTTTTTCAGTGCTTGGTTGTCTCGGTTGGGTGGGTAACGTGTAAAGATACTGCTGACAACCAAAGGACAAATTTCTGTATTAGGTAGCCAAATTTGGGCAAGTACAAATCTCATATCCAAATTTGGACAAGGGGCTTGATACCGCATGACCAGGTCACATGTGTAGTACTAATCTATCGCATGTCAAGTCGCCCCAGTGATATATATTCCAAGTGATACCAGCCCGCATTCAATACAGTAACCTCCAAAGCAGACGGCTCTTTAGTATTAACACAAGTACTAATCGATCAATAATCGTAAGTAGAAATACGTACTTTCTTAATTCATCGACGTTATAGCAGGTAATTATTCCTTAGCTGTATAGTTATGAACTAAAAATTTGGTCAATAAATATTTTATAATTTCATAGGAGAAGAGCATATAGGAGCGGAAAAAATAAGTAACGGAAGACAAATAAAACAAACAAATGTGTTAGTTACTATATATTTTATTCTTCACACTTATAAATGTACAAGGACGGTTTAAAGATTTCGGACCATGTGTATTTATTGGCTCATGTGTATTTTTAGTAATTAACCCGGTGAATCATCAGTCGTGTTGGCACATGTAAACTTGTTGTTGTGTACGAGGGATGAAATAAGGGTTTACAAACGTTGTCAAGATTCAGTCTAGTTGCTAAAAATAATTGTCTGTGACCAGACTCCAGAACAGGTGAGATGATTTACTATACTCAGGAATACGGCTTTCAAATCTTTCACGATCAAGTGCAAACTGGTGCCAATGAGGAATGACGTCTCCATCTTCCAGAGCAAACAAATGAAATGATATCAGGCGCCGCGGCAAAACAAACCTAAGGACAAGTCGAACTATAAGGGTTTTAATGCAACTCTCATTAAGATAGTATACGGTTTAATGAAACGTTCGTTAGGCTAGTAATCTCGGTACATTATTGGAACTTAAGTTTTAAGAATACAAAATCTACCGGACACGCCTTTGCGCACACTCCGCCAGGTGTTTAAATACTTCTTGTAATCTTTTTTTAAAATGTTGTAAGCCTCCTTCGCAATAGCGTTTAAATATTTAAGCATTTGATTTATCAACTTCTGAGGATCACCCTCGGTGACAAAGCAGACAGGCTCTCCAAAACCCTGGGACATTAGACGCCACGGATACGGACAGTGGGACATGTTTTGCTAAAAATGATGTTGTAGCAGAGCCAGCTTTTGTAGTAGCTAAGTCGGTATTATCAAAATAACACTCGAAATCAAAGTGGCCCTATAGGGATAGCCGAAGCCACCGGGTACGGCAATACCTTCTTCCTCTAGGGCCTCCATAATAGTTCGCTAGGTGTATAAATTCCCCCTCTAAAAAATCTTTCGACTTACCACCACTGCACATTTCTTCATGTCTGGTAATATCACCATAAGAAGCCGATAATTTCCCACACTGTGGACAAGAGTAGGTGCTAGCTGCTTTATTAATATCAGTAATGTACATGAAATGGTCCTTATGAACCAGGATGCGCATGGTGGTAGGATATGAGCCCTACTTCTGAGTTTAGGACAAAGAACCGCTTCAGCATTGAACTCAAACACATCAATATTTATACCAAAACACTCCTCTAAATGTGGTAGTTGTTGTAAAGTTACACCTGGAAAATTGTTTACGAAAAGTATGTCCCAATGTGAGTGCCACTGACGCAAGAGCTGACGAGTGGTAATTTCCAGACTGTCGAGTTCTTCCCCCTTAAATAAAGCCAAACACCGAAAAAAACACAGATTGTCGTAATAAGTAGTAGACCTCTTCGACGCTTTCTGTAGGGTGTAGATGTACTTGTTGTTACTAATATGAGGTGGTAATTGCTCCACCACACATCCAATTGGGAAGTCGTGAATGTGGAATAAATAAAAAATAGTGGCGGGAATGCTCTCCACCACCCACTTTGTATCAGGTCGTATGATTAGCCCTGTGGATACGGGCTCGTGATCTCTTAAAGAGTCTACAAACCGAGTGAAATCTCCAAGAATATTGATTAACTTCGGGAACTCGAGAACAGCTGAATATTGAAGGATGCATGGAAGAAGCGTAAATCTCCATCTTCTCTGTGACGGAGGATAAAATGGTGACCATAATTAATTTTAAAACGAGTTGTCTGACTATCAAACACATCTCTTAAAAAAATAGACCAGTCTGTGATGAAAGGACGATCAGGTGAGTGGAAGAAAGTGTATGTGGAAACTGTATTATTTAGATTTTCCTGCGTTTTTATCACTGACCAATTTTGTTGATATACATCCCGCACATCAGCTGGTAGTGTTGCTAACGGGTCATCAGGCTTGTGCTTTTTACCTCTGCGGAGTGTTCCTCCTCTGACTCTCTCTTATTCACTGCTGAAGGTGCAGCCGGCGGGTTTGTCGTAGTAGCTGGCTGTGGTGAAGTTGGAGCTGAGGACGGCAGCAATGATGAAGGTGCTGTTGTAGAAACCTTATGTTTCAGTCTCATATGTCTGTTTAAAGAACCACGGGTCGTATACGAACGGTAACAAATGTCACACGGATATCGCATTAGTTGATGCACAACGCGATAATGTTTCCTTAAATTATGGAGCCACTTAAACTTCAGGGGACATAACGGACACTGAAATTCACCAGTAGTTGATTCGTTCACGTTCAAATTGGATGTGTTTGGTGAGTTGCCTGATGTGTCCCCTGAGTCATGACCACTCGATATAGCTTGCGCCTCATTTCTTACATAAGGCAGAGGAGTGGAAGACTGTGGATCAGTCGGTGTTGATATTTGTGATGGGTCCCAATTTGTATATCTCACTGGGTGTCCGGTTAGCGCAATCGATAGGCGGTTGGCTTACCACGGCAACAGCCGGGGTTCGTACCCTGGCGAGGACACCTGGGTTTTACTAATTCCCTAAAAATTAGTACCTCTGAAGTCGGAGTAAATCTGCCTGCATGGCGAGGGGCATCCTGTAATGGGATAAAACAGACTTTACACGCAAAATTCAGTCCCACAAAAATTGAGTGGGTGGGACTTCGTCAGAGGTCAAAGCTGACGAAAGCGAACGAACGAACGTATATCTCACTATTCGTTTGGAAATATTTTCGGCAGCCAGGTAGACCACATCATCCTTCTCCACCTCAGAGTGTAATGTAGAATTTATTAGTAAACGCAAGCGCTCCTCATAGTCTAGCTGACATGAATGAGGTAAAGAGCCGTCACCACGACATCCTAGACAATGATCATGTCGCTGATAGTGAAGAATGTTTAGTACTCTATCGAAAAGTAGATACTCCTTATCAGATGCCATTGTATACCAAGCTGTAACAATGAAAAAATAACATATTATAAATATCATAAAATCTATATATATATATATAACTAATATTTTAATAGCACCAACCTCTTCTTCCACCGTTCATGCTCTTCTCGGAGAGGTATCGTTATCACCATCCAACTGTGGTGAGGGTGGTGGAGAGGGTTGGGCCACTTCACGCTTCTTCACTGTGACTAATTCCAGTGCCCTTTCTTCTAGCAGTGTGGCCAGCTCTGCTCTTGGGGTATCATAGTATAAGATACCCATATTTGGCGCCGAAAGCGCTCATCTTCATCTAGGTGACAGGAGTGCCAGTTTATATTTTCTGTTATTTCCCGACACCCCTCGCAGTGTCTATTAGGGCTCTGCCTAAATTTTTGGAGAATTCTGGAAACAATCTCTCCCTCCATTTAGATCTGAAATGTTTAATTGTGTGTGTTTGTATGTATATATTTAGAAATTGTGTTAAGTAACCTATTTAAACAGGATAAAACAAATTGAAAATCATTTTAGTGGAATTGTAACTTCAAGAATTTCGTAGTATGGCCCAGCTACTTTTTAGTATAAGTTCAAGCTCAGAAGATGAGGAAAGTTCTGAAGAGTCTGAGTGGTCATTGGAAGAGCAAGCTTTCCCATCTGGACACCACCTAACGCTTATTTTAATAATGGGTTAACTTTAGATTCCATCTTCAAGAAGATCCCCGATAGTGTGGTAAACAGAAATGAAAACCTTTAATCATGTGAGGATTCAGCCACTCTTAAATTCAAGTTCAGAATGTGAGGAGAGTGATGAAAGTCCGAGATTAGAGGTGTAGAGAATTCTGCTCCGGAGTTAGATTATGAGGAAGTTAACGCTCGCTGGAATGCAATTTACCCTACTATCAGCAACAACACTCCACTCAATCACACGATCCGACAAAAAATATAATTAACAGGGTATGTATTTGTTTGTCTGTATACTTAGTGTTACAGGCGATTATAGTCTGATATACAAACACCAAACCCATAGTATCGATCGTTGTTTCATGAATAACAGAGATTTCTAAACACAGACATTCAGTTAGTTATAGCTACCAACATCACATCTTCTAAAACAATGTAGATTTTGTATCTTAAAACTTAAGTACCAATAATGTACCGAGATTAACTAGCCAACGAACGTTTCATTAAACCGTATAATCTTAATGAGAGTTGCATTAAAAACCCTTATAGTTCGACTTGTCCTTAGGTTTGTTGCCGCGGCGCCTGATATCATTTCATTTGGGCTCTGGAAGATGGAGACGTCATTCCTCATTGGCACCAGTTTGCACTTGATCGTGAAAGATTTGAAAGCCGTATTCTGGAGTATAGTAAAATCATCTCACCTGTTCTGGAGTTGGTCACAGAACAATTATTTTAGCAACTAGACTGAATCTGTGACAACGTATTGTAACCCTTATTTTCATCCCTCGTACACCAACAAGTTTACATGTGCCAAACACGACTGATGATTCACCGGGTTAATTACTAAAAATACACATGAGCCAATAAATACACATGGTCGAAATCTTTAAACCGTCATTGTACATTTATAAGTGTGAAGAATAAAATATATAGTAACTAACACATTTGTTTGTTTTATTTGTATCTCCGTTACTTATTTTTCCGCTCCTATATGCTCTTCTCCTATGAATTAATAAAATATTTATTTACCAAATTTTTAGTTCATAACTATACAGCTAAGGAAATAATTACCTGCTATAACGTCGATGAATTAAGAAAAGTAACGTATTTCTACTTACGATTAGTTGATCGATTAGTACTTGTGTTAATACTAAGAGCGTCTGCTTTGGAGGTTACTGTATTGAATGCGGGCTGGTATCACTTGGAATATATATTCACTGGGGCGACTTGACATGCGATAGGTTTTGACATGCGATAGGTTAGTACTACACATGTGAACTGGTCATGCGGTATCAAGCCCCTTGTCCAAATTTGGATATGAGATTTGTACCTGCTCAAATTTGGCTACCTAATACAGAAATTTGTCCTTTGGTTGTCAGCAGTATCTTTACACGTTACCCACCAACCGATACAACCAAGCACTAGAAAAAAACGCTATGTCACGGGTCACGTGTCGCGTCACGAGTTTCGCCTAATATTTTCACAACAATCGATTTGGGAAGGTAATAAAGGAATTTTGTCCTTTGGTTGTCAGCAGTATCTTTACACATTACCCACCCAACCGAGACCACCAAGCATTGGAAACAAAAAAATCGCCTTGTCACCTTACGCTCATCGATCATGCGACCGGTCATGTTCCGGAAGGCTTGTGTGACCGGAAGTCGACATTCAACAATCACAACCTAGCCTTCAACGTCATTGCTTGTCAGCATTTTTTTACATGTCGCCTCCTGT
The DNA here is from genome assembly GCA_032433765.1 of Megaustenia siamemsis. Taxonomy (NCBI): domain Eukaryota; kingdom Metazoa; phylum Mollusca; class Gastropoda; order Stylommatophora; family Ariophantidae; genus Megaustenia; species Megaustenia siamemsis. The sequence goes on from JAVIAB010000050.1 coordinate 77,435,891, forward strand.
TGCCTAATACCCACACATGATGATACTAATAACACTCGACCAATAAAGGCACCCACCTTTCCCCACCCGCACGCCTCGATAGCCGGCGACGACCTGCCATCCGACCCGCGAGATAGTCGGCGACGACCCGCCATCCCCACAAGTCTTAGAACCGCTGTTGCCCGACCCCTTTTAGAACCGCTGTCCGATAACCGGCGAGCTGCGCCGATCACCACGAGATAAGCCGTCACGCACAACGCACACCACGAGCGACGCGCCGATCACGAGATAAGCCGTCACGCACCAACGCACACCACCAAGATAAGCCGATTACCGTCACGACCACCGAGATAATAAGCCGATTATCGGACTTTTGCACGGATTTGGTGCCAGTTTCGTGCGGTTTTGGTGCCAAATCTATTGTCTTTCGGTGCAAGTGCGTGCACTTTAAGGTGGTTTCACAGCCACCCATACTACTAACATCAAAACACAACGAGCCTTCAAAAAAAGTTGCAAGAACATCAGACTCAAGGGCGACCACAAAAAAGATGGACTGACGGAATATTAGAAGCACTAAGAAACATAATAGCAGCAGAAGCGAACAGAAGAGCAAAAGGCTGCAAACTATACCCACCCCCCCCCCCCCCCCCCCCCCAAAAAAAAAAAAAAAAAAATTTTCTTCCACGCTGAAAGGCAAATGAGGAAGGAAAGAAGAAGAAGTAGAGTGCCTGAATCAAAACAAAAACCTTGTGTGGCCGTAGCAAAAAACGATAATTCAAATAAAATAAAAGAACGGATGTTTCCTTTTTGTGGATAAAGACGACATGATAGAAACCGACGATTAGCTTCTTAAAGTTCTGTATCCAGGGACAAACAAACGAAACGAATGACAAGTCTTACTGTAAACCTGAACTGAGGAACAACAACGTGGACAATCACGAAGTAGTGGCAACCTGGGACTAACACTGACAGAGATATGTAGCCATCGGTCGGTTAATTGAGTTATATTTTAAGACAATTTACAATTAATAAAAAAGAGTAAAAAAGTGGTGTGGTAACAGCTTTACGTAAGTGAAAAATAAAACAAAAGTAGAACGACGTTTCTGTCAAATAGGTCTTCAACTGGAACAAGAAACAACAACACACACACAAATATATAAGATTATATATCAGGATACACACACACAAATATATAAGATGATATATCAGGATATATACACACAAATATATAAGATGATATATCAGGATATATACACACAAATATATATTATATATCAGGATATACACACACAAATATATAAGATGATATATCAGGATATACACACACTAATATATAAGATTATATATCAGTATACACACACTAATATATAAGATTATATATCAGGATATACACACACAAATATATAAGATTATATATCAGGATATACACACACTAATATTTAAGATTATATATCAGGATATACACACACAAATATATAAGATTATATATCAGGATATACACACACTAATATATAAGATTATATATCAGGATATACACATATTTTTTGTGATGTTGTTTATTGTTCCAGCTGTAGACCTACTTGGCCGAAACGTCGTTCGACTTTTGTTTTGTTTCTCAATTCCATTTTTTAAAGTAGTAACCATACCATTTTCCCCCATCTTAAAAAAAATATAATTATTTTCATCAGCTTTACAGCAGCTTCGGGAGCCGCGATAGCTCAGTGGTTAGTGAACTGGACTACAAAGGACAAGAGGTAGGGTTCGATCCCAATCGACGGCTCCGGTTCACCTAGCCTTTAATGGGTATCGGAGTTTTTTCTGGGAAAGTAAAGCGGCACGGGCGTAATACCGACCACATTACCTCAACAATCATGTGCCGATGGTCTGTAAAATTTATGGTCACTAACACCATATTCCCTATAAGTCACTTGGCGTGACGGGGGTACTTTACTTTTTTTTTTTTTTACTTTACATCAGCTTCGCATTTCTGTGAATCGTGAAGTCTTTACTCCTCTATTTTGAGACCTGTGATTGTGCTCAGTTGAAGACCTTATAGAGTCGAAACGTAGGTCTTGCCTTATTGGCAAAGCTGAAGAATAAGATATTTGGTGTTAATTTATTGTATCAACTTTCACAAAATGTTTGGTTCCATCCATTGAAAGTGTCTGCAAGATTCCCTGTCAAATAGACATTGTAGTCTCCACCACCGATCCTCTTGAAGTTAAAACTGATCACGATATCTATGACGCTTCTTTGGTTACATGGCAAAGGAAATTGTAAATCTTAACCACAGTGACATGTAGCTCTACATGTATAGATGGCCCTGCCCTAACGTTGATTATTTATGATAGTGCGCGCATGCGAATATTACATTTCTCCAGTCCATTGTTATTTATAGGGGCGGACTTTTATGACATAAAATGTCAGATATGACCTAAAAATAATCGAAATATACTTGCATTTATGGCATAAAAAATGTAACATATGACCTAATATGAAAAACATACCGAAGTATGACATAAATCTCTCTCTCTCTGCGATCAGGACCCAATCAGAGTAGAATTCAAGCTCCTCACATGAACTCAGCTGTCAGGTTAGGTGTGTTACAAACAGAACATCACAATTACAGTCTGCCAGATCCACTCTGATTGAACACCCGTTAAAAACGTTGCACTGTGTTCTGCGCCAGTGGCCAGTGCATCCGATTTCAGCCAGCATTTTTTTCAGGTTTGCTTTCCCTAGCCTTTGATTGTCCCCAATCTTCCTGCAAGGCAGCAGGTGATCTTTTCTGTAGGGGGATTCTGCCCTTAGATGGTCGGCCCTCCCAGGTTTACGAGCACCATCTGCCCGAGTCACTAGAGGTGACTAACACAGACATGCACACACAAAGATATGAGATGTGACAAACACATACATGCACATAGCGATACGAGGCATGACTAACACTGACATACATCAAGATATATGACACATGACTAACATAAACATACACATAAAGATATGAGATATGACTGACATAGACATGCACCCACAAAGAAATTACACATGTCTAACATGGACATGCACACAAAGATATGAGATATGACCAACATGGATAGGCACACACAATGATATGAGATGTGACATACACAGACATGCACACACAAAGATATGAGATATGACTAACATAAACATGCACACAGAGATATGAGATATCACTAGCCCAAACACAAAGATATGACATATGACTAACACAGATACACACTAAGATATGAGATATGACTAAACACATACACACTTAAAGATTTGAGACATGATTAACACGGACACTCCAAGATATGAGATATGACTAACATGACACACACCAAGATATGAGCCATGGCCAGCACACACACACACACAAGCCAAGATATGAGCCTTGGCTAGCAATGAAACACACCAAGAAATGAACCATGTCCAGCACAGAAAGAAAATATCCAGTACACATTAAGGTATCCATATGCTTGGGTTGTTGTAGTCGGCAGACTCTTCTTAACGTGGGAATCATCGACATACGAGACGCCGGCCCCACGAACTGTTAACAGATATCGTCCAAACAGTTGTACGGAGATTTGAGAGTGCAGTCTGACCCGTAGAACGTTCCCTTGCATGAACAGACCCGGTTGACTGTCCACAGGTGTCGTTGAAACAGTGGTCAGGACATTTGAGAGTGCAGTCTGGCCCGTAGTACGCTTCCTTGCGCGTACAGTCTGCTCTTTCTGTGTCACATATGATGTCACAGCCATCAGAACACGTCTGTTCGCACTGTTGCCCAAAATTACCATCAGGACAAGTGTCATCACAGGTATAGCCAGGATGTTTGCAATGTTGGCATTTTCTGGATTTTCCTCACATAAAGAACTGACACTAAGACAAGACCCGGAGCAGTCGTGTCCATAAATCCCATGTGAACAGTTGAAGTGACACGTACCGATGATGACGGTGCAGCCTTTGCTACTCCCACCACACACTGTACAAAACGACCAAGAATGCCCGTCCAGACAATAGGTGTCTGTAAATGTTTGCACCTCACACACTGTCAGTGCACTCTCGTCCTGCGAAAAGGTCGGTGAGAACTCAAACTTACTGTGTGCCATTGTCGCTTGTATGGTGACTACAATAGTGTTCACAGAAATATTTGGGTATGGTATATCATTATACTGGAACACTACACCGCCACTGTCAGAGAAAGCCTTTGGAGTGTCATTCTTTACCCGAATCATAGTGCTAGCTCGATGATAAATTCGAATAAAAAATAATAAATGACATAAATGAATGACTCTTTTGCTGTTTAAAATGGCGTTAAATTATCAGCTAAGGCATCTACATCCTTTGCGCAGGGCTCTGCTTTCCTGTTCTTGTCATTGCTGAGAAGCGATTTCTGAGGTGGTGCATCTCTCTGACTTAACTTTTTGTCAGTTTTGGATACATTTGTCTTCCCTCAGTATATGCATTTACTTTCACTCAAAAGGAGAGTCTGATTGTGTTGTCGCACATAAAACAGTGAAGCCGCTTAGACAGTATTCCTGTTTGAAATTCTCACTTCAGAATACACTTTCTTGACAGTACTGTCACTTCTGTGCGCTGCTGCTCAGTGCGTTGTTTTGGCTAAAGGTCTTTTTTTATATTTTAACTTCAAACGTTTATCCTGACATACAGTAAATCAGCCTTTTCTTTTTCAGTGATCAACTATTGCTATGCATTTAGACATTTAGACCAGCTTGGATCACGAACAAGACAGTGCATTTGAGGTCATCACCGGTTCCCCATAACATGTTCAAAAATACATGTCAGGAAAAAATAGTGACATGTCTTAAAAATCTGAGCCATAGTTACACACACACCACACACACACACACACACACACACACACACACACACACACACACACACACACACACACACACACACACACACACACACACACACACACACACACACACCACACACACACACACACACACACACACACACACACACTCTCTCTCTCTCTCTGCGATCAAGATTCAATCAGAGTAGGATTCCAGACTCTCTCATGAAGTCAGCTGTCTGTTTACGTGATTTACCCCATATAGTTTCACTTCCATGGAGGTGGGTGTGGACTACATTGCTCTGCTCAGGTCTGTGTCAAATTGTTATACATAATGGTATCACATTGTTTCTCTTCTTATGCAATCACGACGAATTTCTTAATCTTTTTGAACATACACGAAAGAAAGAAAAAACTCGTGGAGATGTATTTATCTAAAGCTAATTTGCACCATATTACTTTTTTGAATAATTAAAAATTATGACCCATATAAAAAAAAAAACGTTATTTACCTAATGTCTCTTTTAACCTCTTTCCTGCTGAAGTTTAATTATTTCTATTCATCTATCTATGACAAGTTGTACACAATAAACCGTCATCTATCTATGACAAGTTGTACACAATAAACCGTCATCTATCTATGACAAGTTGTGCACAATAAACCGTCATCTATCTATGACAAGTTGTACACAATAAACCGTCCTATCTATGACAAGTTGTGCACAATAAATAGTCATCTATCTATGACAAGTTGTACACAATAAACCGTCATCTATCTATGACAAGTTGTACACAATAAACCGTCATCTATCTATGACAAGTTGTACACAATAAACCGTCATCTATCTATGACAAGTTGTACACAATAAACCGTCATCTATCTATGACAAGTTGTGAACAATAAACCGTCATCTATCTATGACAAGTTGTGTACAATAAACCGTCATCTATCTATGACAAGCTGTACACAATAAACCGTCCTATCTATGACAAGCTGTATACAATAAACCGTCATATATCTATGCAAAGTTGTACACAATAAACCGTCATCTATCTATGACAAGTTGTACACAAAAAAAACCGTCATCTATCTATGACAAGTTGTACACAATAAACCGTCATCTATTTATGACAAGTTGTACACAATAAACCGTCCTATCTATGACAAGTTGTACACAATAAACCGTCATATATCTATGACAAGTTGTACACAATAAACCGTCATCTATCTATGACAAGTTGTACACAATAAACCGTCATCTATTTATGACAAGTTGTATACAATAAACCGTCATCTATCTATGACAAGTTGTACACGATAAACCGTCCTATCTATGACAAGTTGTACACAATAAACCGTCATATATCTATGACAAGTTGTACACAATAAACCGTCATCTATCTATGACAAGTTGTACACAATAAACCGTCATCTATTTATGACAAGTTGTATACAATAAACCGTCATCTATCTATGACAAGTTGTACACAATAAACCGTCCTATCTATGACAAGTTGTACACAATAAACCGTCATCTATCTATGACAAGTTGTACACAATAAACCGTCATCTATCTATGACAAGTTTTACACAATAAACCGTCATCTATCTATGACAAGTTGTACACAATAAACCGTCATCTATCTATGACAAGTTTTACACAATAAACCGTTATCTACCTATGACAAGTTGTACACAATAAACCGTCATCTATCTATGACAAGTTGTACACAATAAACCGTCCTATCTATGACAAGTTGTACACAATAAACCATCATCTATCTATGACAAGTTGTACACAATAAACCGTCCTATCTATGACAAGTTGTACACAATACACCGTCATCTATCTATGACAAGTTGTACACAATAAACCGTCCTATCTATGACAAGTTGTACACAATAAACCGTCCTATCTATGACAAATTGTACACAATAAACCGTCCTATGACAAGTTGTACACAATAAACCGTCATCTATCTATGACAAGTTGTACACAATAAACCGTCATCTATCTATGACAAGTTGTACACAATAAACCGTCATATCTATGACATGATGTACACAATAAACCGTCCTATCTATGACAAGTTGTACACAATAAACCGTCCTATCTATGACAAATTGTACACAATAAACCGTCCTATGACAAGTTGTACACAATAAACCGTCATCTATATATGACAAGTTGTACACAATAAACCGTCATCTATCTATGACAAGTTGTACACAATAAACCGTCATATCTATGACATGCTGTACACAATAAACCGTCCTATCTATGACAAGTTGTACAATAAATCGTAATCTATCTATGACAAGCTGTACAATAAATCGTAATCTATCTATGACAAGCTGTACAATAAATCGTAATCTATCTATGACAAGCTGTACAATAAATCGTAATCAATCTATGACAAGCTGTACAATAAACCGTAATCTATCTATGACAAGCTGCACAATAAATCGTAAGCTATCTATGACAAGCTGTACAATAAATCGTAATCTATCTATGACAAGCTGTACAATAAACCGTCATCTATCTATGACAAGCTGTACAATAAACTGTCACCTATCTATGACAAGCTATACGCAATAAACCGTCAACTATCTATGACAAGCTGTACAATAAATCGTAATCTATGACATGCTGTACGCAATAAACTGTCATCTATCTATGACAAGCTTTACAATAAACCGTCATCTATCTATGACAAGCAGTACAATAAACCGTCATCTATCTATGACAAGCTGTACAATAAACCGTCATCTATCTATGACAAGCTGTACAATAAACCGTAATCTATCTATGATATGCTGTACACAATAAACCGTCATCTATCTATGACATGCTGTACACAATAATCCGTCATCTATCTATGACAAGCTGTACAATAAACCGTCATCTATCTATGACAAGCTGTACAATAAACTGTCATCTATCTATGACAAGCTGTACAATAAACCGTCAACTATCTATGACAAGCTGTACAATAAACCGTCATCTATCTATGACAAGCTGTACAATAAACCGTCATCTATCTATGACAAGCTGTACAATAAACCGTCATCTATCTATGACATGCTGTACACAATAAACCGCCATCTATCTATGAGATGCGGTACACAGTAAACCGTCATCTATCTATGACAAGCTGTACATAATAAACCGTAATCTATCTATGACAAGCTGTACACAATAAATCGTCATCTATCTATGACATGCTGTACACAATGAAGCGTCATCTATCTATGACAAGCTGTACACAATAAAGCGTCATCTATCTATAACAAGCTGTACAACAAACCGTCATCTATCTTTGACATGCTGTACACAATAAATCGTCATCTATCTATGACATGCTGTACACAATGAAGCGTCATCTATCTATGACATGCTGTACACAATAAATCGCCATCTATCTATGACATGCTGTACACAATGAAGCGTCATCTATCTATGACATGCTGTACACAATAAATCGCCATCTGTCTATGACATGCTGTACACAATGAAGCGTCATCTATCTATGACAAGCTGTACACAATAAATCGTCATCTATCTATGACATGCTGTACACAATAAATCGTCATCTATCTATGACATGCTGTACACAATAAACCGTCATCTATTTATGACAAGCTGTACACAATAAACCGTCATCTATTTATGACAAGCTGTACATTAAATCGTCATCTATTTATGACAAGCTGTATAATAAACCGTCATCTATTTATGACAAGCTGTACATTAAATCGTCATCTATCTATGACATGCTGTACACAATAGACCGTCATCTATCTATGACAAACTGTACACAATAAAGCGTCATCTATCTATGACAAGATGTACAATAACGCGTCATCTATCTATGACATGCTGTACACAATGAAGCGTCATCTATCTATGACAAGCTGTATCAGTAATCTACATGTGAACTGAAAGATCCGTGCTGAGCTGAATTCTTTAGAAAGATAATAGTTTTCTTGACCCAACGACACAGAAATAACGGAAACAAAAATGGAAAAGTTCAAAAGGCGGGTAAATATCGAGTGGGCGTTGGTGTCGAGGTGTGCCACAGAACGAAATCTCGTAACCATGGGCGTTTTGCTAAAATAGAATATTGATTTGCTTTTAATAAAACTAAAATTAATTTGAATGTAATTTTGTTTACACATCAATCTTTATAGAAGTACATTGCAAAATGTGAGAGCCACGATAGTTCAGTGGTTAGTGAACTGGACTACAAAGAACAAAAGGTTGGATTCGATTCTGATCCACGGCTTCCATGTTCACCCAGCCTTAAAAGGGTACCGGATTTTTGTCTCGAAAAGTAAAGCGGCACTGGCGTAATACCGACCACGGGTCTGTAGTAATTATGGTCACTAACACCATATTCCCTATACGCACGTGGCGAGGTTCTTTACTTGACTTACTTACATTACAATCTATATATAACTGTACAATTATACTTTCTATATATAAAAATGTAAAATACCTGTTAAAATAAAACCATATACTTTGACATTATTTATTTGGAGATAGTGATCGGATTAACGTTTTGGAGAAACCTAATCCTCTTATTTAAAAAAGAACGTTGGATAATTTATAGATTTATGTTATGGATCTGACAAAATGTAAGCATAATTTATAGATTTATATTATGGATCTGACAAAATGTAAGCATAATTTATGTGTTTATGCACAATAGTTGTGAGTAAATTAGAATATAAATTCTTTTGGTACCGCCACATCCAGATGAGAAAAACCCACCTCCTTTCCAACTCCTATGAACGCACACACCTCGGGTCGGTGTAAAGGGCCCTGTTTAACGCACACACACACACACCTCGGGTCGGTATAACTAGACCTTCCAAGCAGGTACAGAAGTACAGTTTGTGACGCGGAATGGGCGCAGTGCCATGAGTCGCACAGATTGGTATGCGGCAGTCGCAGTGACTCATGTGGCCAAAATTAACTGTCCTATAGTTGTTCACTTCTTGTATTTGCATGGCGCAGTGGCTGTGCACTGACTATGTGACCAAAGGCTCGTAGTCCCCCCTTGGGACTGAAATATTTGAAATGTGGAAAAAAAGACTTTTTTTTATTATCTCGCGAAAGAGTAATAAAAACAGTGAAGTAAAGCACTGGCCTCCTTGCAGCTAAAATGAATTAAATTAGTACTTAAGGCTCTAAATGTGTTCAAACATTTTAACAAACATACAAGTATTTGGGGCCACTTTCAACAAGGGACATACAAGAAGGAGCATGGGCGTTCCTCTCAGGGCAACAGCCAGGTTATGTTGAATTCAAAGAAGGCACCAAAAATAAATATTAAAGATATAGGTTTAGATAGAATTAGAATAGAATTATAATATAACTAGAAGATCTGTATCTTCACGATTGTAATTTTTGTTGTTTTTCATGTTTCACAGCCATATAATATAACTGAGTTAACATGGAGTTGACCAATTTTTATTTTTGCATTTAACCTAATTTCTTTAGATTTCCATATGATTCCTAGCAACGAATGCTCTTCTTGCTTTTTTGTATCCTTTTTTGGTATATTTCTTTGTTTCTCCTTCTTTATCTATATGACTGCCCAGTTATATGTAAGATTGTACGTCTAGTAGAGGTATTTCTCCTATTGTTATTTGGGTATTTGCCAACTGCATTGATTCTCATAAGTTTGGTCTTATCTCCATTTATTTGCAGTCCCAGTTGTTGTGATCTCTCGTCAAGTATGCTCATTGTATCTTGCATCTGTTGATGATTATGTGATAGGAGAGCTACGTCATCAGCAAAGTCTAAATCATCAACAGATACAAGATATAATGAGCATACTGGAGTCGTCCGTCGCTGGACACTGTGGGACTGGCTAAGGAGAGGATCTGAGCACCTATGGACAGGTTCGAAGTGCAATGATGATGGCCCATCAATAACTCAATAAGCCATCAAGTTGTTTGGTCATTGACCACTGGATTCCATTTCTGTTGTTCTGAGTTATTTTCATAATCCAATCTATAGCAAACAGAAAGAGAAATGGAATTAGAAGGCTCCCCTGCCTTACTCCTGTTCTTATTTCAAATGCTTCTGTAAGCTGCCCTTCGTGCACAACACTACATTTCATTAATTTATACATTGTTTTTATCAGGTTTATAAACTTTATGGGGATTCTGTAATGACTCAGCAACTTCCAAAGCATTCCTCTGTCTAAACTATCAAATGCCTTTTTGTAATTTATGAATCCGATATAAAGTGGGGACTGTAGTTCTAAGATTTGTTAAACTATTATACATAAGGTATTATATATAGTTAGTTATTTGATCACCGCATGATATGTTTTTCCTATAAAAAAAAGATAAACGTAGTTAAACATTTTATCTGTTGTTTATTTATTCTGTAGCTGGAATTATTACTAGCTATTTCTCAGTTCTTTTCTGATCCTATCTTTCAGTATGCTTCCTATCAATCGTGTAACACATTTCATCTCAGTAGAGGATATTTTTCCTATTGGCATCTATCTCCAGGACTGGCATTGGCAGCACAACGTTGGGACGATGATTGTTTTGTTGACGATATTGGAGGGAACCACTAGTGGGGTCTGACGTACACTCCTACAAGGTATGGTAACAGCTTTACAAAAAAAGGAACACAACAAAATCCTGACGTTTCGACCTACATGTGTTCCTTCTACAGAACACGAGGAGAATAACAACACACGGTGAGGTACAGATAGCTATGTCTACAACTAGGGTGATTAAGTTAGGGAGAAGTGGACCCAGGGGTAAGAGATGGGATGATGCGATTAGAAAGAGACGTCAAGAGATGTTTTGAAGAGATGATTTTTACCGCTGTAGACTATATTAACAAACAAATATTTATTATTATTTAAGGTTTCGGAGAACCCCGAGATAAGAGACTAACACAAACAGCACGATCAGGCACATCTTAACCTACGCCCCAGATGTCCTAACTGTTTGACCTGTTGCTTCTTTACACAGAACGGGCTCGTCTGTACTATTTATATAGTTCTTTATAATTTTGCATTTTTTGGGTCACACTAAGTGTTCTTCTCCAGACATTTCGTTTTTGTTGTGGTATTTATGGCTTCTCTCTGGCTGTTAATATCAAGGTTTGGCATTGGGAGAAGAGTGTTGGGACCAATACGGTGCCATATGGTGATATTTTACGAACCGGTGTCAGTATTGGTTATCAGCGTACGGGGAAAGAAAAGTATGTTGGTTGTCAGCGTCAGTGACAAGAAAAGTATGTTGGTTGTCAGCGTCAGTGACAATAAAAGTATGTTGGTTGTTAGCGTCAGTGACCAGAAAAGTATGTTGGTTGTTAGCGTCAGTGACAATAAAAGTATGTTGGTTGTCAGCGTCAGTGACAATAAAAGTATGTTGTTTGTCAGCGTCAGTGACAAGAAAACTATGTTGGTTGTCAGCGTCAGTGACAAGAAAAGTATGTTGGTTGTCAACGTCAGTGACAAGAAAAGTATGTTGTTTGTCAGCGTCAGTGACAATAAAAGTATGTTGGTTGTCAGCGTCAGTGACAATAAAAGTATGTTGGTTGTCAGCGTCAGTGACAATAAAAGTATGTTGTTTGTCAGCTCAGTGACAATAAAAGTATGTTGGTTGTCAGCGTCAGTGACAATAAAAGTATGTTGTTTGTCAACGTCAGTGACAATAAAAGTATGTTGGTTGTCAGCGTCAGTGACAATAAAAGTATGTTGTTTGTCAGCGTTAGTGACAATAAAAGTATGTTGTTTGTCAGCGTCAGTGACAATAAAAGTATGTTGGTTGACAGCGTCAGTGACAAGAAAAGTATGTTGTTTGTCAGAGTCAGTGACAAGAAAAGTATGTTGGTTGTCAGCGTCAGTGACAATAAAAGTATGTTGTTTGTCAGCGTCAGTGACAAGAAAAGTATGTTGGTTGTCAGCGTCAGTGGCAAGAAAAGTATGTTGGTTGTCAGCGTCAGTGACAATAAAAGTATGTTGGTTGTCAGCGTCAGTGACAATAAAAGTATGTTGTTTGTCAGCGTCAGTGACAATAAAAGTATGTTGCTTGTCAACGTCAGTGACAATAAAAATATGTTGTTTGTCAGCGTCAGTGACAATAAAAGTATGTTGGTTGTCAGCGTCAGTGACAAGAAAAGTATGTTGTTTGTCAGCGTCAGTGACAATAAAAGTATGTTGTTTGTCAGCGTCAGTGACAATAAAAGTATGTTGTTTGTCAACGTCAGTGACAATGTAAGTGTGTTGGTTGTCAGCGTCTGTGACAATAAAAGTATGATGGTTGTCAGCGTCAGTGACAATAAAAGTATGTTGGTTGTCAGCGTCAGTGACAATAAAAGTATGTTGGTTGTCAACGTCAGTGACAAGAAAAGTATGTTTGTTATCAGCGTCAGTGACAATAAAAGTATGTTGGTTGTCAACGTCAGTGACAATAAAAGTATGTTGGTTGTCAGCGTCAGTGACAATAAAAGTATGTTGGTTGTCAGCGTCAGTGACAATAAAAGTATGTTGGTTGTCAGCGTCAGTGACAATAAAAGTATGTTGGTTGTCAGCGTCAGTGACAATAAAAGTATGTTGGTTGTCAGCGTCAGTGACAATAAAAGTATGTTGGTTGTAAGCATCAGTGACAATAAAAGTATGTTGGTTGTAAGCATCAGTGACAATAAAAGTATGTTGGTTGTCAACGTCAGTGACAATAAAAGTATGTTGGTTCTCAACGTCAGTGACAATAAAAGTATGTTGTTTGTCAGCGTCAGTGACAATAAAAGTATGTTGGTTGTCAGCGTCAGTGACAATAAAAGTATGTTGTTTGTCAGCGTTAGTGACAATAAAAGTATGTTGTTTGTCAGCGTCAGTGACAATAAAAGTATGTTGGTTGACAGCGTCAGTGACCAGAAAAGTATGTTGTTTGTCAGAGTCAGTGACAAGAAAAGTATGTTGGTTGTCAGCGTCAGTGACAATAAAAGTATGTTGTTTGTCAGCGTCAGTGACAAGAAAAGTATGTTGGTTGTCAGCGTCAGTGGCAAGAAAAGTATGTTGGTTGTCAGCGTCAGTGACAATAAAAGTATGTTGTTTGTCAGCGTCAGTGACAATAAAAGTATGTTGTTTGTCAGCGTCAGTGACAATAAAAGTATGTTGCTTGTCAACGTCAGTGACAATGAAAATATGTTGGTTGTCAGCGTCAGTGACAATAAAAGTATGTTGGTTGTCAGCGTCAGTGACAAGAAAAGTATGTTGTTTGTCAGCGTCAGTGACAATAAAAGTATGTTGTTTGTCAGCGTCAGTGACAATAAAAGTATGTTGTTTGTCAACGTCAGTGACAATGTAAGTGTGTTGGTTGTCAGCGTCTGTGACAATAAAAGTATGATGGTTGTCAGCGTCAGTGACAATAAAAGTATGTTGGTTGTCAGCGTCAGTGACAATAAAAGTATGTTGGTTGTCAACGTCAGTGACAAGAAAAGTATGTTTGTTATCAGCGTCAGTGACAATAAAAGTATGTTGGTTGTCAACGTCAGTGATAATAAAAGTATGTTGGTTGTCAGCGTCAGTGACAATAAAAGTATGTTGTTTGTCAGCGTCAGTGACAATAAAAGTATGTTGGTTGTCAGCGTCAGTGACAATAAAAGTATGTTGGTTGTCAGCATCAGTGACAATAAAAGTATGTTGGTTGTAAGCATCAGTGACAATAAAAGTATGTTGTTTGTCAGCGTCAGTGACAATAAAAGTATGTTGGTTGTAAGCATCAGTGACAATAAAAGTATGTTGGTTGTCAGCGTCAGTGACAATAAAAGTTTGTTGTTTGTCAGCATCAGTGACAAGAAAAGTATATTGGTTGTTAGCGTCCGGGGAAAGACAAGTATTTCGCTCCCTAATCTGCTTTTTAAATATATTATTATGGTTTTCATTTTCTCCTTTTTGAAATCTTGCGCTCCTTAGATTGTTGTGTCCGAGGTAACGATCCGTCGGACTTGCACCACATAACTGTAATCCTGGTTTTCTTTGGTGAACTCACTTATCAGATTCATAAAACGATACAGATCGTGAACGTTGAACCACATCATTAATACAACGACAGATGCAATGTTAAATGTGTCCAATGCCGTGCCTAAAGGGTTCGGATATTCTAGGGGGCGCAGTCGCTGTGACGTGACGCTTGCTGGTTTGTTCCGTGTCGTACACTGTTCATTTAACCAAGGCGTTAAACACAGAAACATCTGGCTCGTACAGTTGGTGACAGCAATAACAGCGAGGAAGTGCACATATAAGCTCACATGATATAAGCCCTTAGTGTTGAATTTGTTCCCTTAATTTCGTGAAATATGATATAGAAATGGGGATTCATTTGAAGGATTCAGAATAAAATTAATACTGAATTAGAGGAGCAACAATTTGGATTAAAGAAAAACAGTGGGAAAAAGAAGCCATATTCTGCATGTGGACATTAATCGAAGAGTACATAGAAGTAAACAAACCAATATATGCCTGCTTCATAGACTACACCAAAGCTTTTGATAGAATACACCATAAACAACTTATAGACTGCCTAAATGATATACATATAGATGACACAGCCATACGACTAATATGTATTTTGTACTGGGAGCAAACAGCAATAATAGAATATAACAAAGAGAACTCTACACCTATTGATATAAAAAAGAGGAAAAGGGCAGGGATGCATCCGATCACCAAGCTTGTTCAATCTATACACTGAGCAAATCTTTAAAAACATCATAGAGGTGCCAGGCCTACAAATTAATGGAAAGATAATCAATAACCTAAGATATGCTGACGATACTGTACTACTAGCAGAAAATCCTAAAGATCTAAAACAATTAATTAATGAAATAAACATGACAAGCAAAAAATATGGACTAGATATGAATAAAAAAAAGGCTAAAACTATGATCATAAGCAAAGATAATACTCAAAACCTACAGGTGGATATCAAAGTTGAAGGAATAGACCTGGAGACAGTTCAGAACTACAACTACCTTGGACATACTATAACCAATGATGGAAAATGTACAGCTGAAATAAACACAAGAATAGGAATGGCAAAAAGTAATTTTAATGCCATGAAAAGTATACTATCATCAAAACAAATAACACCAGGGCTAAAACTAAGAATAGCAAAATGTTATATCATCTCAATATTCCTGTATGGTGCAGAAACATGGACATTTGACAAGAAAACAGAACAGAAAAATATTGAAGGCTTTGAATGTGGAAGTTCTTTGGTTCTTTGGTTATGGAGGCCCCAGTATCACTGCAAACGAATTAAAATCCATAATTGCTCAACCGCCCGTGCCAGCGTAATCATCCGAATTAATATCTCATCTCCCAAACAAAGAAAGATAACTGTAGTCCCCGTCGTAGCAGTCTCAGCACGCGCCAAAAGACATAAGGCGAAACCGCGCAGAAAGTGAACACAGCCAACTGTTCCCTGTCACACGATATCAACTCAACATTCGTCGTAAACAATTGGAATATCGAAACATGATCAAAACGGATGAGACACACAGCTCACGGTGTGCACAGAGCACTTAACTCAGTAACTCCTGCAACAAGTCGGACTTGGAATATGAGGAAACAGCAACAAGGAACACTTTTCAGACATAGCCTTCAATGATTCCTGCCGCCTATCCACCATATACCGGAAGTTCACGTCCTCCTGAAAATGATGATCGTCATATTTTTAAAAAAATGTATAGCACGTGTTTATGTTAGACCATCTTTTTTGACTCCAATTCCGAACATATAAACACACCGTTAGTCGTCAGATTATACCCGTCGCACATCAAACAACAGACCGTAAGATTAGCGTATGGCTGGTCTAGTGATATACGGTGAGCCATTACGATGACGTAGCACACAAAACAATGTCTGCGCCCTTTGGATTCCTGATTACTCTACGTAATGGATACGTTGATGGATATACTTGGGAGGAGATATGAGCACTTGTGAACTTGTCCGATGTGTAATAAGGATGACCTGTCAATTAAACTAAACTAAACTAAACTAAACTAAACTAAACTAAACTAAACTAAACTAAACTAAACTAAACTAAACTAAACTAAACTAAACTAAACTAAACTAAACTAGAATTTATAGGAAGACATTATATATAAAATGTCGCATCAAAATGGTGTTCTGACTTTGATGCAGATGAAGAATTCTAGACGTAGGCAAACACAGACTTTCGAGATGGCAGGTACTCTAATAAACAGATTGGTCTTGGGTCTGTACTCAGATATATACATCCAGATATACTCGACACGATTTTGTCTATCTTCAGATAAGTAACACAAACATTCCTACTTTATGTTTTCATTTAAACACAACAAAGAAGGTCTCCTGACCCGTAGGTGGAATTTGCTCTTTTTAAAATATAACAATACTGAAATCATGTAATGTTGATTCGTATTTTCTTCATGGCTGTAATTAACATTGAACTAAGCCTCGGATAAACAAAGAATGGACGTGAAAGGGACACAACTCATGAAATGTTTTATTCTTCTCCAAAGTTTCACGTTTGTGCTTGTAAATAAACAGATACGGCATACAGACTAAACAAACAACAATGGTTTAATAAACAGATACGGCATACAGACTAAACAAACAACAATAGTTTAATAAACAGATACGGCATACAGACTAAACAAACAACAGTAGTTTAATAAACAGATACGGCATACAGACTAAACAAACAACAATAGTTTAATAAACAAAAACACATCCACAATAATTATTTTTACAGCACACGCACACCTAAACATATTTACACTCATCATCATCATCACGTGTCATACGGGTTGCGGTAGGTGATCATGTCCTCCCACAATTTTCTATCTACAGTGCATCGTATCAGTTCTGTTGTTGACTGTTTTCCATGCCATGACACCAAACTATCAAGTATTTTCTTTCTTTGTTGTCCGCGATCTCTCTTTCCTTTTAATTTGCCAATTGTAACCAAGTATTCCAACTTTCCTCTTCTCATGTTGTGCCTGAAAAATGTTGATTGCTTCTTTCTGATGTTTCTTAGGAGCTCATTTTTTGTGTGTTGGCCTCTTTGAGAATTTCCTCATTGGTATTTTTAGCTGTCCTGGGAACATTCAACATTCTTCTGAGAAATTCCATCTCTGTGGCCTCTAATAATTTTTTAATTTGTTCGTTTACTGTCCATGATTCGCTTCCATAGGTCAGAATTGGTTCTATATAGCACCGATGAACTCTCTTTCTCATTTTTATTGACATAGATTTGTTGTATAAGATATTTTTCATTTTCTGAAATGCTAATTTGGCCTGAGCTATTCTGCTTTTTATTTCTGTGGTGCATCTCCCAT
The DNA here is from genome assembly GCA_032433765.1 of Megaustenia siamemsis. Taxonomy (NCBI): domain Eukaryota; kingdom Metazoa; phylum Mollusca; class Gastropoda; order Stylommatophora; family Ariophantidae; genus Megaustenia; species Megaustenia siamemsis. The sequence continues at coordinate 77,454,065 of JAVIAB010000050.1, forward strand.
CTGATATTATTGTGCCCAAGTATTTGAAACGTTGCACTTGTTTCAGATTTGTCTCGTTTATTTTTATGCTGCATGATGGTGGTGATTGTTTCTTCGATATAACCATTACTTCTGTTTTCTTACTATTCAGACTGAGACCTTTCTTGTTGCTTTCTTTTACTATTATGTCTATCATTTCTTGTAATTCATTCTCTGTATCTGCTATTAAGACTGTCATCCGCATATCGCAAATTATTTATGTTGTGACCGTTGACCTCAATTCCATTTTTGTCTACTATTGATCTCATAATATATTCGCTGTAAAGTGAAAACAAATCAGGTGACAGAACACAGCTTTGTCTGACTCCTTGCTTTATATATTGGAATTGTCCTGTTTGGTTGTTAATTCGTATAGCTGCTGTTTGTTGCCAGTACATGTTCTGTATGATTCGCAGATCCTTGCCATCAATATTTAATTTCTCCAACATATTGATTATTTCCACATGCTTTACTTTGTCAAATGTTTTCGTGTAGTCTATAAAGCACATATATAGATCTTTCTTTACCTCTATAGATCTTTCTATCAATGTTCTTAAGATGTATATTGCATTATTGGTGCCCTTTCCTTCCACAGACCCACATTGTTCCTCACTTAGTTCTGGTTTTATTTTGTTCCTTACACGTCTCATGATTATTCTTAGTAATATTTTGTGTAATAAGGATGACCTGTCAATTAAACTAAACTAAACTAAACTAAACTAAACTAAACTAAACTAAACTAAACTAAACTAAACTAAACTAAACTAAACTAAACTAAACTAAACTAAACTAAACTAGAATTTATAGGAAGACATTATATATAAAATGTCGCATCAAAATGGTGTTCTGACTTTGATGCAGATGAAGAATTCTAGACGTAGGCAAACACAGACTTTCGAGATGGCAGGTACTCTAATAAACAGATTGGTCTTGGGTCTGTACTCAGATATATACATCCAGATATACTCGACACGATTTTGTCTATCTTCAGATAAGTAACACAAACATTCCTACTTTATGTTTTCATTTAAACACAACAAAGAAGGTCTCCTGACCCGTAGGTGGAATTTGCTCTTTTTAAAATATAACAATACTGAAATCATGTAATGTTGATTCGTATTTTCTTCATGGCTGTAATTAACATTGAACTAAGCCTCGGATAAACAAAGAATGGACGTGAAAGGGACACAACTCATGAAATGTTTTATTCTTCTCCAAAGTTTCACGTTTGTGCTTGTAAATAAACAGATACGGCATACAGACTAAACAAACAACAATGGTTTAATAAACAGATACGGCATACAGACTAAACAAACAACAATAGTTTAATAAACAGATACGGCATACAGACTAAACAAACAACAGTAGTTTAATAAACAGATACGGCATACAGACTAAACAAACAACAGTAGTTTAATAAACAGATACGGCATACAGACTAAACAAACAACAATAGTTTAATAAACAAAAACACATCCACAATAATTATTTTTACAGCACACGCACACCTAAACATATTTACACTCATCATCATCATCACGTGTCATACGGGTTGCGGTAGGTGATCATGTCCTCCCACAATTTTCTATCTACAGTGCATCGTATCAGTTCTGTTGTTGACTGTTTTCCATGCCATGACACCAAACTATCAAGTATTTTCTTTCTTTGTTGTCCGCGATCTCTCTTTCCTTTTAATTTGCCAATTGTAACCAAGTATTCCAACTTTCCTCTTCTCATGTTGTGCCTGAAAAATGTTGATTGCTTCTTTCTGATGTTTCTTAGGAGCTCATTTTTTGTGTGTTGGCCTCTTTGAGAATTTCCTCATTGGTATTTTTAGCTGTCCTGGGAACATTCAACATTCTTCTGAGAAATTCCATCTCTGTGGCCTCTAATAATTTTTTAATTTGTTCGTTTACTGTCCATGATTCGCTTCCATAGGTCAGAATTGGTTCTATATAGCACCGATGAACTCTCTTTCTCATTTTTATTGACATAGATTTGTTGTATAAGATATTTTTCATTTTCTGAAATGCTAATTTGGCCTGAGCTATTCTGCTTTTTATTTCTGTGGTGCATCTCCCATCTGATATTATTGTGCCCAAGTATTTGAAACGTTGCACTTGTTTCAGATTTGTCTCGTTTATTTTTATGCTGCATGATGGTGGTGATTGTTTCTTCGATATAACCATTACTTCTGTTTTCTTACTATTCAGACTGAGACCTTTCTTGTTGCTTTCTTTTACTATTATGTCTATCATTTCTTGTAATTCATTCTCTGTATCTGCTATTAAGACTGTCATCCGCATAAAAAAAAAAGTAAAGTACCCCTCGTCACGCCAAGTGGCGGCGTATAGGGAAATATGGTGTTAGTGACCCTATATTTTACAGACCTTCAGCACATGAATTTTGGGGTAATGTGGTCGGTATTACGCCCGTGCTGCTTTACTTTCCCAGAAAAAATCCGGTACCCATTTAAGGCTGGGTGAACCCGGAGCCGTCGGTTGGGATCGAACCCTACCTCTTGTCCGTAGTAGTCCAGTTCACTAACCACTGAGCTATCGCGGCTCCCACTAATTTTTAGGGAATTAGTAAAACCCAGGTGTCCTCGCCAGGGTACGAACCCCGGCTGTTGCCGTGGTAAGCCAACCGCCTATCGATTGCGCTAACCGGACACCCTGTCATCCGCATATCGCAAATTATTTATGTTGTGACCGTTGACCTCAATTCCATTTTTGTCTACTATTGATCTCATAATATATTCGCTGTAAAGTGAAAACAAATCAGGTGACAGAACACAGCTTTGTCTGACTCCTTGCTTTATATATTGGAATTGTCCTGTTTGGTTGTTAATTCGTATAGCTGCTGTTTGTTGCCAGTACATGTTCTGTATGATTCGCAGATCCTTGCCATCAATATTTAATTTCTCCAACATATTGATTATTTCCACATGCTTTACTTTGTCAAATGTTTTCGTGTAGTCTATAAAGCACATATATAGATCTTTCTTTACCTCTATAGATCTTTCTATCAATGTTCTTAAGATGTATATTGCATTATTGGTGCCCTTTCCTTCCACAGACCCACATTGTTCCTCACTTAGTTCTGGTTTTATTTTGTTCCTTACACGTCTCATGATTATTCTTAGTAATATTTTAGTCATATGGCTCATGAGACTAATAGTGCGATGGTCTTCACAATCAGTGGCTCCTGACTTCTTCGGTATGGCTAAAAAGATAGATTTTAGTAGATATTCGGGTATGTGTCCAGTGTTATATATGTCATTGAGTAATTTTGTTATGACTTGTACTCCCAGCTCTTCTAATGCATTTATCTCTTCGATTGTTATATTGTCATGACCTAGAGCTTTGCCTCTTTTCATGTGTTGAATTGCGTCCTCCACTTCACTCTGCATTATTGGTGGTCCTGTGTCTTCATTTGAATTGTTTAATTCTGGTCTTTCATCATCATAGAGTTGACTGGTATATTCTGTCCATCTTTCCATTATCTTCTCCTGTCCAATTATTATATTTCCTTCCTTTGATTTCACACATCCTGAAACTTTGACTTCTTTTCTTCCTGTTAATTCATTTAACTGATTGTACATAAATTTTGAGTCTTTCCTTTGTTGTTTTTCTATTTCTTCACATTTCTGTTTTAACCATCCTTCCTTTGCTTCACTGCACTTGTTTTGGATCTCTTTGTGCACTATTTTGTATGTTCATTCGTCTTTCTTATTTTTTCTTCTTTCGTCCATTAGTTGTAATATTTCTTCTGTCATTTATTTCTTTTTGTTGATTCTTTTAGTCACTGGTATTACTTCTTTTGATGTTTGTTGAATCGATTGTTTAGCATTTCCCCACTGCTCCTGGATGTCCAGTATTTTCTCAATAGCATTATATCTATTTTGTACTATCGTGCTGTACTTATCACTCATCTGTTTATCTACTCTTAGCATATCTAGTTCTAATTTTATATATCTTGGTGATTTCTGTGTCTTCCGCAGTTTTATTCTTATCTTTCCAACTACTGGTACATGGTCACTATTGCAATCTGCTCCTGGCCTTGTTTTAACCGATGTTAGCCCATTCCTGAATCTTACTTTCTATGTAGGTTTTTAAAATAAAAATTGGACAAAATTGGACATTAAAAAAAATGTTACGCGGGACAAAATTAATACTTTTTTTTTTAATGACGGAACGGCCAGGAAATATGGAAAAGAAAAAAAGGGCGCTATCCCGTTCAAAAAAGGTACGTATGATCATGTAAGTGAACGTGAGGCGGCCAGTGTACTCCATGGCTGGTTTTACTTTTCAAGCCATAGCTAACTTCTTGAATTGAAATAAGTGGCTGAAACAGTGTGTTCTTTTCTCATCACAAACAGGAAGTTGGTCTTTAAATTCTCGGCCAGCCTGACACTTAAGGGGACTCAACTGCTAGTACACGTCCATTAAGTGCAGACGTATACAAACAAATGAATGGTAAATCAAGACAACAGTTGCATGAGTCACTTTTCTTCCCAGAAAATCTCAAGTGGAAAGTTGTGAAACAATAATGAATGACTAATTCATAAATTAAATAAATAACAGCAACCCTCTGTAATGTCAACTTAGAGATACGAAACCAAAAGCCACATTTTGAGAAGCTAATTGTAAACATCATCATCATCATTGAATGTCTTCTCCGCAACGAAGGTTGGCTACCATGGATCGCCATTCTTCTCTGTTTCTTGCTTTGATGGTGCAGGCTGTCATAGATTGACTGTCCATCTCTTGATGTTACTCGTCCATGTTAGTCTTGATCTGCCTCTGCCTCTTTTACCTTGTATTTTCCCTTCCAATATCACTTGTAGTAGACTGTTGTGTCTTTTAACATGCCCCAAAAATTTCATTTGTCTTGTCTTAATTCTGTTTAGTAGTTCTCTTTTTATTTTCAGTTGTTTTAAAACTTCATCGTTTGTTATCATATCTTTCCATCCAATTCTACCTATTCTTCTATAAATCCACATTTCAAAGGCTTCAATTTTCTGTTCTGTTTTCTTGTCTAATGTCCATGTTTCTGCACCATACAGGAATATTAGGAAGACGTACCATTTTGCCATTCTTAGTTTCAGCCCTGCTGATATTTGTTTTGTTGTTAGTATATTTTTCATGGCATTAAAATTACTTTTTGCCATACCTATTCTCTTGTTTATATATATATATAAAGCAAGGAGTCAGACAAGGCTGTGTTCTGTCGCCGGATTTGTTTTCACTTTACAGCGAATATATTATGAGATCAATAGTAGACAAAAAAGGAATTGAAATCAACGGTCACAACATAAATAATTTGCGATAGCGGATGACACAGTCTTAATAGCAGAGACAGAGAATGAACTACAAGAAATGATAGACATAATAGTAAAAGAAAGCAACAAGAAAGGTCTCAGTCTGAATAGTAAGAAAACAGAAGTAATGGTTATATCGAAGAAACAATCACCACCATCATGCAGCATAAAAATAAACGAGACAAATCTGAAACAAGTGCAACGTTTCAAATACTTGGGCACAATAATAACATCAGATGGGAGATATACCACAGAAATAAAAAGCAGAATAGCTCACGCCAAAATAGCATTTAAGAAAATGAAAAATATCTTATGCAATAAATCAATGTCAATAAAAATGAGAAAGAGAGTTCATCGATGCTATATAGAACCAATTCTGACCTATGGAAGCGAATCATGGACTGTAGACAAACAAAATGAAAAGACGATTATAGGCCACAGAGATGGGATTTCTCAGAAGAATGTTGAAAGTTCCATGGACAGCTAAAAAGACCAATGTGGAAGTTCTCAAAGAGGCCAACACAAAAAGGGAGCTCTTAAAAAACATCAGAAAGAAGCAATCAACATTTTTCGGGCACATCATGAGAAGAGGAAAATTGAAATACTTGGTTACAACTGGCAAAATAAAAGGAAAGAGAGATCGCGGACGACAAAGAGAGAAAATACTGGATAGCTTGGTGTCATGGCATGGAAAACAGTCAACAACAGAACTGATACGATGCACTGTAGATAGAAGATTGTGGAGGGACATGATCACCTACGGCAACCGGTATGGCACATGATGATGATGATATATTCTTGTTTATTTCAATTTTACATTTTCCATCATTGGTTATAGTATGTCCCAGGTAGTTGTAGATCTGAACTGTCTCCAGATGTACTCCCTCAACTGTGATATTTAATTGTAGGTCTTGAGAATATTCTTTGTTTATGATCATAGTATTGGTCTTTTTGATATTCATTTCTAGTCCATATTTTTTGCTTGTTATGTTTATCACATTTAGCAATTGTTGTAGGATTTTAGGATTTTCTGCTAGTAGAACAGTATCATCAGCATATCTTAGGTTATTGATTATCTTTCCATTAATGTTTAGGCCTAGCATCTCTGTGATGTTTTTAAAGATTTGCTCAGTGTATAGATTGAACAAGCTTGGTGATAGGATGCATCCTTGTCTTACTCCTCTTTTTATATCCATGGGTGTAGAGTTCTCCTTGTTATATTTTATTATTGCTGTTTGCTCCCAGTACAAATTACATATTAGTCGTATGTCTGTGTCGTCTATAATAATTGTAATAGATAGCTTTATATTCGCAACTGGTGTGTAGCACAGCGCTTCTCAAACTGTGGTCCGCAGCCCCCGAGGGTCCGCGGTGTCGTCACATGGGGGCTCGAGAAGGTTTGAAGAATAGTTTGATATTCTGTAGCTAAATGGAAAGAAAGAACGAATTAATGAAAGCACAAAAGAAAAAACGAGTCGTAAAAAGAAGAAAATCTTAAGTTGATGTTAAATCCCGGGAGTCCGCGACTACAAAACGTATTAAATGGGGAGGGAGGTGTCCGTTGCAAAAGGTCTGAGAACCGTCGCTGTAGTATGTTTACATTAATTAATGAAATCAGTGTCCCCTGAAACGCCTCCACCACCATGTCATGTTAAGGGAGTCTGTGAGTCTACCAACGATAAACTAATCAGATTGAAGTAACTACCAGAAGCGTTTCCGCAGTCGGGTCAATTGAAGTGAGCTGTAGTGAGAGATAAACAAAGACATAAACAGAGACATAAACAGAGACATAAACAGAGAAAGAGAAATAAATGGAGGCATAAACAGAGAAATAAACAGAACAAAACACAAGCATAACCAGAGACATGAACAGAAAAATAAACACAGACATGAACAGAGAAATAAATAAACAGAGACATACAGTCATAAACAGACATAAATAACATTTTGGAGCAGTATGAACATGTGGGAGGCTGCATGACTAACAAATCAAAGCAATGCCTGCTTCTTGCCCTGATGAGTCACCCAACGATTAATGGCCGTTAAAACAAGCGTTAAATGGATGTAATTGCGTTGTGTCGTGGCAAGCTGTAATGTCTGCTCCTCTCGACCAAATAATTCCGACTTCAGTTTGTCGTTTTCCTTTTACCGCCTGGTCTGTTCTCAGGGTACCCACAACGAGGTACTACATCATTTTTTTATAATTTCTGCTTCATTGATCACGAATCAAATATTCAGCTGTGTGTTGCAGAATGATTTCATTTCAAGGGCTGCCAGGCATTTTGATATTTGCCCTCCTCCCCACCAAATGTTATCTTCATTGTTATAATGATAGCGCCACTAATGATAAACAATCGATACGATGCTCATCCCGTGGAGTCTGACCAGATGGCAACAGTGCAGGGTCTTCTACTTCTAAAGATGAGACTTTTGTCAGCCTAAACCTCCACACAGACCCTAACCACTGCCGTCCAGAAAGTTGTGATCTTCTTGAGCGTATTGTTGAGTAACCGGGGAATTGGAAATCAGTTTAATGCGCTTTCTGGTTAAAAACATCATACTATTTTGTATCTATACATTTGTGTGGTGCGGTGCGTATTCTCACGAAAGTTGAACAAAACTATCGTTTTCTTATTCAATATTTAGAGTTGTCTGGCTCAGAAGTTCCCAAAAACAAATATTCAATTTTCATGAATTGGTTTCACCAAGAAAATTGCAAGCTGGCACAACATATTTTAATTTTTTTTTTCCTAATCTTCCTTTTCGAAGAGCACTCACAGGGGCGTTTAATCCTTTAATTTCCAGCTGGTTTCGTCTACGCCCTAGAATGTATGCAAACGGCGACAAGGAAGGAAACAGTGGGTGGATGTTGAGAAGGTTTGTCGAGATTTCCCCTGTAATTAAAATCTACGTCACTGCAAGATAAAATCCTGTAACTCAAGTGCGGACGTTTTGTATTTTCAAATGAACGCGCTCAAGTTTGAATGTTGAGAGGTTGTGTGAGGGCGAGAGCACTCACACACATCTTGTCACTTACATGTTGTTGTTGGCGATCTCTCAATTGCTATCTCTCTCTTTCTCGCTTGGCTATCACAGGAGCGTTTAAAGAAAGCACGTTACGTTGTGTCGTCATTTATAGCAAGCTGTAATCTTTGCACATTTCGGCCCAACATATCCGACCCCGATACGATATTATTCGAATACAGAATTTGCTTTCACAATTCGACTCCTACTCGCTCGGACAGACAAGATAGCCTGTTTTCAAGCCACGGTGGGAAAATGCAATGAGGTCTTAACCAGTTCTGGTTTCCCGTCAATAAACAACAGCTAACACGAACTATAGTTCGTTCAGATATTCGTTCCCACAGAGTTGATTAATTATCTCAGAAACTGTGTGATTAATTTCTCTAATTCTTTTTCGTGAAATCTTTTTCACCGACCTTCAGTCTGATTTTTTTTGCCATACTGTCATGCATTTAGGAAAGATTTTTGCTTATTTGAGGTATACAAAAATATGATTTTCTTGCTTGTTCTAAATTTTAAGATTTTACAATACCCACATTTGTTGTCATCCACTCACCAATTAAAAAGGTAAATTTCCCGTGCACAATGTTAGCACCGTTTCGCACTCTTAACTTGTATGAAATCGCAACTCCGAGGTTTTTTTGTGGTAATTTCATTTCCGGTTTCTTGTTAAATTGGTCCAGAGGCGTATTTTGGCAAAATATTTACTATTAATGAATATTCCTGTATGTGTGATAATTTGTAAGCCGTTGTGAAGTGACTACTTGATTTTTAAAAACATGAAGAGTTTAAAGTGTAAATTCATCACTATGAAAAAGAAGGCAACTGTGTTATTGTACGAGCATTCAATTTTGCAAGGAATCTAAAAAGGGTCAGTTATATTACGATATAAAAAAAAAAAAGAAACCTAGAAAACTGAACACGGGCAGCTCTAAATATAGATAGAAAGTCTTTCACTTGATGGATAGGACAGAACTTTGACTCTGCAGAGGCGACGGTCAAGCAAGGAAGAAAAGTGAAAGTTGATGATTTTGACAAAGATGTTATTAGACGCGAAATTTTGAAAATGTTTGAATCGAAACAACTTGTTTCACTGCACAAACTTAAAGTTCGACTGCAATTAGAATGTGATATTGAAATCTCAAAAAACGACTCTTTGGAAAATCATAAGAGGCGTTGGTTTCACTTTTCGAAAATCTGCTAGTGGTAGAAATATTGTTTGTGAAAACCCACACCTGATAGCTGCTCGAAGCAAATACTTGAGGCAGATCCGTGAGCGACGAATGGAAGGCTACGATATAGTATATTTGGATGAGACGTCGGTCAATGCTTATCATACATATGAGAAAGAATGGCAATCAGTTGGCAGAGAAAATAAAAGAAGCATTCCCAGCAGCAAAGAATAACGCATTATATTGGTACAAGCTGGCAGTTGAGAGAATGGTCTTGTTAATGACACACAACACATTATATTGGTACATGCTAGCAGTAGAGAGATTGTCTTGTTAATGACATACAACTTATTTTTCAATCAAAGTCTACAGACAATAGGGACTACCACACAGAAATGAATGGACGAATTTTCAGTGACTGGATAGAGAACACTCTACTCCCCATTCTGGTTAGACCTTCTTGTAATGGACAATGCATCCTATCATAATGTGGCAGCACTGAAGGACAACGTTTCTAATTCGTCAAGCACAAAAGATCAAATCATTACATGACTTAGAAAAGAAAATGTTTCCTTTCAAAACACCCAGTTAAAACCAGAGTTGTTGCAACTTGTTAGACAAACTAAGAAGACAAAGTTATATCAAATTGATAAAATAATTGCAAAGTATGGCCACACATCTCTTTGCGCTAAGCAGGCTAAGGATGCCAAATGGGATGACTTCTGTAAAAAAAGTGTGCTCAGAAAAATCGCTCGCCACATTCTGGCGCCTTCATCAGTGCATGAATGGCACACCAAGACACAGAGGTATACCAGACTTTCAGAGCACAGGCCAGATATGGCACAAATCTGATGAGAGCAAAGGGAAGGCCCTGCTTGCCCGCTACATTGAGCAGACGGACCAAAGAAATGAGGCTGTAAGAATGAGGATACGGGGATCTTTGTCAAATTTGTGTAAGGATGTAGGGCTGGAAGAAGATCTCACAATCACAACCGATACCATTCGCACGACACTTAAAAGGTCACACAACACTGCTCCTGGTCCAGATGGTATTCGGTATGATGACATAGGCGATTTAGTTGATGACGACTTGACAACACTGGCCAATGAGTTTAATGCCAGTATTCGGAGTGGCCAGATTAAGGAGGAATGGCTACACAGCTACTTACTACCGCTACCGAAGCCAAACAAGGACTATTCTCAGATCAGTGCCTACAGAATCATCACAATGCAGAACACTGCGGGCAAGCTGCTGGAGAAAATAGTTGCCCGTGTCCTCACCTGTCGCCTTGAACAGAAACGCGTATTCCCTTCCACACTCGGAGGTTATAGATATAACAAAGAGACATGGCTTAATGCGGCAGTATTTGCCTATGATGTCTTCGAAGGCTTCCACAGACGAGAGGAGACATATGCTGCTGCTATAGATCTGGAGGATGCATACAACAGGGTACCATTTGAATATCTCATGCATATGCTTCTCAAACTGGCGGTGAACCCCTTCCTCATTAGATGGATCGCCGCGGCACTGTTTCAGAGGAAGGTGATACTCAGATGTGGAAGTTGGTCTTCCGAGCCAACATTCATTTGTCCTGGGCTGCTACAAGGCTCACCATTGTCACCAGTTCTATTTAACGTGTACACAATAACGATCACGGCCCAACAGCTGGATGGGAGGGGAAGAACTATTTGCTGATGATATTCTGGTATATCGACAGGGAAGAGACAGACGGGGAATCGCCTTCACAATGCAAGACGAACTCGATCGCATTTCTTCCTGGTGTGGGGTTTCAGGTGCCTTGGTTAATCCTAATAAAGCATCAGTTTCATGGTTCTCCCTTAACAATCATATCGTTAATACAACCACACTGGTAGTACGAATGGGAGCTGATGAGGTGACCAGGGACAAGTTGATGACATACCTCGGAGTTAAGTTTGATCGCAGCCTGTGTTTTCGGGACCACGTCGACCATGTGATAACAAAATCCCGCAAAGGATTAGCCGCCTTGAAGGTCATGGCAGCTGCCAACATCGAGCAGAGGCTACTTATTCTTCTGTTCCAGGGATTAGTCCTCGCACCAATCGAGTATGCCCTGGCCATTCTTACTGTCAGTACGACTCAAATTGATAGGCTGGAGAAAATACAAAATGAAGCCATGCGCATTATCCTGGGATGTACGAGGGACACTCCCTGTGTAGCAATGAGGTATCTTCTTGACTTTCCAACCATGGATGACAGAATTAAGATCTGGAGAGCACGAGCATACCTGAAGATTAGTACAGATACAGAGCATCCATTGCACCACGTGCTCAACAAATAGAAAGGTACCAGGCTAAAAAGAGGCAAATCATGGGTGGGCCGGGCAGAAGATGTCATCAAACAGGTCTGTGGGCTTACCAATATCAGCGTTGGTGAGGAGTGGATACCGGTGCCTACGTCATTCAAGGGAACTTTCTCATGTATTGTCACACTCGACAGGAAAAGTAGGGAACAGAACCCGGTCGTGGTTAATGCTGAGGTCAACGGTCTCATCTGCGATAATACCGATGAGAAAGATGCAGTCATCTATACAGACGGATCTGTAAGACGACACGAAAGAAGTGCATGGGCATTTACAGCACGCTCAGCAGGCAGAATAGCCAAGGAAGACAGTGGTGCATACGCCATGACCACGAGTAGCATGACAATGGAGGTGATGGCAGTGACCAAGGCATTCAAATGGTTAGAGTCACAAGACTACATCCACGCATGTATACTGAGTGATTCGATGAGCATGATAAAAAAAGTGGAGGCGGGCTTTGTACGCATGCAATGGGTAGAGTCGTTGCAGAAATCCAAAATACGTAAGGTCACCTTTGTCTATGTCCCTGGACATGCGGGAGTACGGGGAAATGTGAGAGCGGACAGGTTGGCTAGCTGCGCTGTCGTTGAGGACGGGCAACCGATGGATCGGGCGGACATCATCAATGCCCTTCGAGATGTTGGAAGAGCACAGGACTTCGACAAACACAGATCAACGTCACTTCTTCGGATGATGGAAATGGGAGTTAAGATGGGCACGGCCAGAAATGAGAAACTTGGTGGCCGTGTAAGAAGACTTATCAATCAACATAGAACTGGAGTCGTCAGTCGCTGGACACTGAGGGAATTGCTGAGGAGGGGATCTGAGCACCTATGGACATGTTCGGAGTGCAATGATGATGACCCGCAAATAACTCAATAACTCAATCTCTTTGCCTCCCACCTTATCATTCACACCTCAACCCAATATAACTTGTGTGGGCTAAAGTCAAAGCGCAAGTTGCTGCGCAGAACACGACGTTTAAAATGTGTGATGTTAAAGAATTGACGCGTGATGTCAACGATAGACATTGAATGCTGGAGAAAATGTGACGACCACCTGCTCAGAGAAGAGGAACAATACTGGAGAAAATGTGACGACCACCTGCTCAGAGAAGAGGAACAATACTGGAGAAAATGTGACGACCACCTGCTCAGAGAAGAGGAACAATACTGGAGAAAATGTGACGACCACCTGCTCAGAGAAGAGGAACAATACTGGAGAAAATGTGACGACCACCTGCTCAGAGAAGAGGAACAATACTGGAGAAAATGTGACGACCACCTGCTCAGAGAAGAGGAACAATACTGGCAACGAGATGGATTGTAGTTTGTCCAACCGATAACAGTTGTTAACCTCTTAGAGACTTCTGATTCGGAATAACATATGCATGACATGTGCACAATTTTGTTGATGACACTCTTACTATTTGCTGACTATGTGTGTTTGATGTTCTGGTTGTTCCATATATTTTGTTGATGACACGCCTTCAATTTGGCGATTATGTGTGTTTGATACTTTGGTCAAAGTTTATCTATCTCTATGACGAAGATACAAAATCAAATGAAAAATTGTGCCCTATTCAATGTATTACGGATACGTCTTTGGCTTGCATTGTTAGAAAATTAACATAATTTACAGTAAAATATAATGTTTAGAGCACGCGGTTTGATATTTTCCTAAAATTATATAACAAAAAACGATTTGTGCAAAATCAGACTACCTTTGTACTTAAATGTTATAAAATATGAAGGTCGGTGAAAAAATAAGATTTCATGAAAAAGAATGACAGAAATTCATCAAAAAGTTTCCGAGATAATTGATCAACTCTGTGGGTGCGAATTTGTGAACGAACTCTACCATACAATAGCAATGTTAATTTCAGATGGTAGATGAGGCCTTGAAAAGTTGTGGAAATCAAAACTCATTAGCACAAACACAAAACTTAGGCTATTCAAATCAAATGTACTATCAACCCTTACGTATGCGTGTGAAAGCTGGAAAACAACAAGAGATATAGAAACAAAGTTGAACGCATTCGAAAATAAATGTCTAAGGAAAATACTTGGTATAGAATGGAACGAATTCAAAACAAACGAGGAAATTAGAGAAATCGCCAATCAACCACTAATATCTTCAGTAATAAAGAAAAGACGATGGTCATACGTTGGACATGTGATGAGAAGAGATAATAATCGAATAGCAAAGCAAGCCCTCATATGGGAAACAACAGGTAAAAGAAAAAGAGGAAGACCCAGGGAGACACTGAGAAGAACATTGATGAGAGAGGCAAGAGCAGCAGGAATCGGCTCCCTCAATGAGATAGAACTGCTTGCACAGAACAGAGACAGATGGCGAGATTTGATAAAATATCTTTAAAAGAAAACTGCTAGAACAAAAATTCATATAGGAGAAGGTGTATCTTGGTCTACGCCCTATGGGCCGGTTACGGCTCGAAAGGTCAATAGATAGATAGATAGATAGATGAGGCGACGCCCGTGCGCTGTCGGGCCAGAAAGGCGGAGTAAAGAATAGCGGCGCTGTACCCTACCAGACATGTTCATAAGAGGTGAGAAAGGAGGGTTGAGCATGGGACTGGCTATCCCATACTGTAAAAAAAAAAATAAGCCGAAAAAACTTCACAAACATGAACAAGTCAAAGAAAGAAAAAGTAAATCCGCCATCCAGGGAAGATAAGGGCTCTTTGTCTAAAAGACGTATGACGCAAGCCGGAGAAAGCCGTAAGGAGTCCGGGTTGCTGACTCACCCTTTGTCTACCAGGAAATCCTCCAGAATTGGCACCTGGAATGTACGTACCCTAAACAGGGGAAAGCTGCACATGTAGCAGCAGAAATGACAAACTACAAGATAGATATTCTGGGAATGTGTGAAACAAGATAGCTAGGAACGGAAAGAATAAAACTAAATACAGGAGATATGATTTTATCATCAGGACACCAGGAACCTGGAGCACAAAATAGTGAAGGGGTAGCTATAATGTTATCAAGGAATGCACAGAAGACACTAATAGAATGGGAAGCAGTAGGACCAAGACTAATGAGAGCAACATTTAAAACAACAAAAAACAAAATAGAATTACACATTATCCAATACTATGCACCAACCAATGATAAGGATGATTTAGTTAAAGATGAATTCTATAAACAGCTACAATGTCAGATGGATGCAAGACGAGCCAAGGATCTTATAATATTGATGGGAGATATAAATGCTAAAGTAGGATAGACATAGTAGTAAAGGAAAGCAACAAGAAGGGTCTCAGTTTGAATTGTAAGAAAACAGAAGTAATGGTCATATCGAGGAAACAATCACCACCATCATGCAGCATAAAAATAAACGAGACAAATCTGAAACAAGTGCAACGTTCCAAATACTTGGGCACAATAATAACATCAGATGGGAGATGCACCACAGAAATAAAAAGCAGAATAGCTCACGCCAAAATAGCATTTCAGAAAATGAAAAATATCTTATGCAATAAATCTATGTCAATAAAAATGAGAAAGAGAGTTCATCGGTGTTATATAGAACCAGTTCTGACCTATGGGAGCGAATCATGGACAGTAGACAAACAAATGAAAAGACGATTAGAGGCCACAGAGATGGGATTTCTCAGAAGAATGTTGAAAGTTCCGTGGACAGCTAAAAAGACCAATGAGAAAGTTCTCAAAGAGGCCAACACAAAAAGGGAGCTCTTAAAAAACATCAGAAAGAAGCAATCAACATTTTTCGGGCACATCATGAGAAGAGGAAAGTTGGAATACTTGGTTACAACTGGCAAAATAAAAGGAAAGAGAAATTGCAGACGACATAGAGAGAAAATACTGGATAGCTTGGTGTCATGCGATGCTCTGTAGATAGAAGATTGTGGAGGGACATGATCACCTACGCCAACCGGTATGGCACATGATGATGAGGATCAGACAACAGAGGCTTTGAAGAGATTATGGGAAAACATGGACTTGGAGATATAAACGAGAATGGAAAGATATTTGTGAATTTCTGCGCCCTTAATCAAGTGAGCATAGGAGGAACAATATTCCAACATAAAAGAATACACAAAGCTACATGGGCGTCACCAGATCATAGAACGGAAGATCAAATTGATCACATATGTATTAATAATAAGTTTAAGTCATCCTTACAGGATGTAAAAGTAAATAGAGAGGCAGATGTAGCTTCTGATCATCATCTTCTGATAGCCAAACTTAAAATTAAACTAAAAAGGTATACTACAATGAATAAGGGTAGAAAGTATTTCAATGTAGGGTTTCTTAAAGAACAAGGAATTAAAGATAAATTCGCAGTCACAATATCAAACAAATACCAAGTCTTCCAACAACTAGAAAATACAATAAATATAGAAGATCATTGGAAACGGGTAAAAGATATATGGAAACAGACATGCGAAGAAACACTGGGGAAATGAGAACTCCAGAATAAGGCATGGATGACAGCAGAGACCCTGGATAAAATTAAAGAAAGAAAGAACAAGAAAGCAGACATAAATAAAAGCAAAACGAGAAGTAATAAAGCCAAGACACAGGAAGCTCACTCAGAGGTGAACAAAGAAGTGAGAAGATGCATTAAAAGGGATAAGAGGAAATATTTAGATGAACTAGCTAAAGAGGCAGAAGAAGCAGCAAATAAAAGGGATATGAAAGAACTGTACAACAGCACAAAGAAATAAAGTGGAAAATACAAACAGATCAATGCCTATATTAAAGATAAGAAAGGAAATCTGCTTAGTAATATAAGGGAACAAATGAAGAGATGGAAAGAGCACTTTGAAGAACTTTTGAATAGACCCGGCTCAAATAATCCTCCAGATATACTACCAGCAGAAGAAGAGTTACACGTTAACTGTGGAAAACCAAGCAAAGAAGAAATAATGAAAGTCATCAAACTATTACAAAATGGTAAAGCCACATGACCAGATGAAATTCATTCGGAAGCCATCAAAGCAGATATTAACACCTCTACCAAGATGTTACATAATCTATTAGATAAAATTTGGGAGAGGGAAGAAATACCTATAGACTGGAAAGAAGGTTATATGATCAAACTACCAAAGAAAGGAAGTTACAGGAGTGCACAAATTATACGGGAATTATGCTACTATCAGTGCCAGGAAAAATATTAAGCAAAATCATTCTGGAGAGACTAAAGGAGGCCATAGAGAAACACTTGAGAGATGAACAAGCAAGTTTTAGGAAGAACAGATCATGTGCTGATCAAATAACTACTCTACGTATAATAGTTTAACAAAGTTTAGAACTAAAATCCCCGCTTTATATTGGATTCATAGATTACGAAAAGGCATTTGATAGTTTAGACAGAAGAATGCTTTGGAAGTTGCTGAGTCATTACGGAATCCCCCAATAAAGTTTATTAACCTGATAAAAACAATGTATGAAGGAATGAAATGTAGTGTGGTGCATGAAGGGCAGCTTACAGAAGCATTTGAAATAAGAACAGGAGTAAGGCAAGGATGCCTTCTGTCTCTATTTCTTTTACTACTGGCCATAGATTGGATTATGAGAATAACTGAAAACAACAAAAATAGAATCCAGTGGTCACGGACCAAACAACTTGATGATTTAGACTTTGCTGATGACATATCT
The DNA here is from genome assembly GCA_032433765.1 of Megaustenia siamemsis. NCBI lineage: Eukaryota > Metazoa > Mollusca > Gastropoda > Stylommatophora > Ariophantidae > Megaustenia > Megaustenia siamemsis. The sequence continues at coordinate 77,471,589 of JAVIAB010000050.1, forward strand.
CTCCTATCACACAGCCATCAACAGATGCAGGATAAAATGAGCATACTTGATGAGAGATCACAACAGCTAGGACTGAAAATTAATAGAGATAAGACCAACATTATGAGAATTAATACAGTTGGCAATAACCAAATAAAACTAGGAGAAATACCTCTACTAGACGTACAATCTTACATATATCTGGACAGTAATATAGATAAAGAGGGAGGAACAGAGAATGATAGCAAAATAAGGATATCAAAAGCAAGAGGAGCTTTTGTTGCACTGGGAAACATATGGAAATCCAAAGAAATTAGGTTAAATACAGAAATTAAAATTTTCAACTCAAATGTTAAGTCGGTCCTATTATATGGCTGTGAAACATGGAGAACAACAAAATTGACAATCACGAAGATACAGACTTCCATTAATGTATGCTTACGCAGAATAAAAGGATGAAAATGGTAGGACAAAATCACTAACATAGAATTATGGAAATGTACAAGTCAAATACCAGTGGATAAAGAGATACAGCGAAGACGATGGCGCTGGATAGGACACACACTACGGAAGCCAACTGAGAGTATTACACAACATGCCCTTTTTTGGAATCCCCAGGGGAAAAGACAAAGAAGAAGACCAAGAAATTCTTGGAGAAGACAGATTGAAGCAGAGATGAAGATGATGGGGAAGACATGGAATGATCTTAAAAGAATTGCAAAAAACAGAACAACCTGGAAAGTGTTTGTCGAAGACCTATGCTCCACAGGGACCTGAAAGGTAGAAGAAGAAGAAGAAGAAGATGAGGCGAGGTGCAGAATAGTGTAGACAAAGGTGGCGCTCTAAGGAACGAAACAGGTATAACGCCTTTCATATTTGTCAACAGAAACAACAAGAGTTCTTCAGTGACGTGTGGAACCAGTCTTGCCATTTGGAAGTGGAACGTGGACAATTGGACTACAAGAAAGGAACTAGCGTAAACCATAACAATGAGGTTTTTATAGAAGAATTTTGACAATATTTTGAATAGGTAAGTAGAGCAACAAGTGCTTTCTAAAAGAGGTAAATACAAAGAGGCGGCTCATTTGCAACATCTGTGGGCAACAATTATCATTGTTTGGTCTTGTAATGAGACTGAGACAGCAGGGATATAACTGATATGTTGTAGCAATAGAAAAACAAATGAGGAAAGAAGAGAGAGTTGGAAACAGAAAGAAAAGATATGACAGTTTAGAGAGAGAGAGAGAGAGAGAGAGAGAGAGAGAGAGAGAGAGAGAGAGAGTTTGGTAGGGTATCAACACGGAGTTGATAAACAACTGTTGAGATAGAGAGAGTTGTGGAGAGACTTGATCACCTACACCAGCAGGCACTGTAATGATGCTGTAATAGGAAACTTTATGCAAAGCTTCGATGCGAGAGACAATCTGAACATCAGAAGCAACTCCACGCGAGCAAGTGTTTCAGCCCTTTAGCTTCTTGACACTCTAAGGGAGATGGGGTCTGGGTCATGACTCCCAGGCGTCGACCTCCTGCTGCAATGAACTCTATAGCTTACAATATATTCAGCACAAAATAACTACACTTACTCTACACAACACGTCTGGTCGAATATACGGTCTCTACCCGGTCATATACTTTCTTGTCTTAGCTTTAACTCAGTACATTGATGTGGTGGCAGCAGTCGAAATGGCTTGTATTTGAAAAGTTCTTTTATATAGACTTTTACGTGCTTGTCATGGAGTAATTCGGCAGGAAGGGGTGGATCAAAAACTGATAATAGCTGATAAAGATAGGTCAGGAACTTCATTCTTTTGAACTATCGGTATTGTAAACGTCGGGTGTAGGTCACCTACGGTCGATGATGTAATTTTTTTTTATAATTGATTGTCCGCGTCTCGAATATTCCAGGATTAAAACTATGGATATGCTGTTGACCTACGAGGACGTCAGGTGTGGTCGACGTGTCAATTAGTCGCCTAATCGTCTGAACATCGGATTATTCTGACATTGTTGATATGCCTCGGTTTCGCAAGAGCCAGCATGATGCTCTTTCAAATTGTACTCATAGCGCATAGAGCAGAAATTGTAGACTCATAGCACATAGAGCAGAAATTGTAGACTCATAGCGCATAGAGCAGAAATTGTAGACTCATAGCACATAGAGCAGAAATTGTAGACTCATAGCACATAGAGCAGAAATTGTAGACTCATAGCGCATAGGGCAGAAATTGTAGACTCATAGCACATAGGGCAGAATTTGTAGACTCATAGCACATCGGGCAGAATTTGTAGACTCATAGAACATAGGGAAGAAATTGTAGACTCATAGCGCATAGAGCAGAAATTGTAGACTCATAGCACATAGGGCAGAAATTGTAGACTCATAGCGCATAGGGCAGAAATTGTAGACTCATAGTGCATAGAGCAGAAATTGTAGACTCATAGCACATAGGGCAGAAATTGTAGACTCACAGCACATAGGGCAGAAATTGTAGACTCATAGCACATAGGGCAGAAATTGTAGACTCATAGCGCATAGGGCAGAAATTGTAGACTCATAGCACATAGGGCAGAAATTGTAGACTCATAGCACATAGGGCAGAAATTGTAGACTCATAGCACATAGGGCAGAAATTGTAGACTCATAGCACATAGGGCAGAATTTGTAGACTCATAGCACATAGGGCAGAATTTGTAGACTCATAGCACATACATTTTAGACTATATTCGACGATATCTGCTATTAAGTGTCAGACTTTGCACAGAACCCGCATTGTATCTCGCCACATGTCACTGTTCTGGACGAGTCTCTCAATCTCATCAAGGAAACTTATAGGTGCTGTTGTTGCCTCTCGCCTGAGAGTTCTTTTTTTTTTTTTTTAGTATTTCTCTGGTTTTGCCTCTTTTTCTTTCACTCTCTGGTAATTATTTGAGGCCTTGATTTGATATTCTCTTGTCTCTTCTCATCTCATGGTCAACATATGACCACCTTCTTCTCTTAATCATAGATACTATTTTTGAATACTTTGTCATTTCTCTTATACAGGTACAGGTTTTGAAATCATCAAGGTATACAACACATTTTCCTATGGTATTATACAAATACTACAATGGTATTAAATAGAGTTAGTTTAATAATTTTAATGCATCATTTCTCATCAATTAAATATACATTCTGTTCTTTTATACAGGACAATTCATGGTCAAATTCTAGTTTTCATCCATTCATTTTGCTCTCGGGTCGAAGACGTTACATAGGGCGGAAGTCATAGTTCTCCGCGACTGACGATTTGCTGATAGGTCTTGTATTGTAGATCTTTGTTGTTTCTTAATCCCATGGTTGAGCATTCCCTATTAATTGTTTTGAGTAGCGAAGTTCTCTTGGTCTGTCTTGTTTCCCATTACCAGATGGTTTCCACATAATGCCTGACTGGGAAGCATTTCTTCATCCATTCTCAGCACTTGACCGATGTATTTCCAACGCTTAAGTCCTAGTTTAGTAGGGTGACCATTCGTCCCCGATTTCCGGGGACAGTCCCCGGAATGTAGAAGTTGTCCCCGAAAGAAATTTGTCCCCGAATTCAGTGAATAAATAAATGTTCATACACGGAATCGGCCCTCTTTTAAAGTAATCACTAGGACTCAGGACGTTACTGAGTTGTGTTTCTTTATCCCAGACTGAGCGGCATTAGCAGGAAGATAAAAGAGAAGACTTGGACGCGTTGTGTCGGAGATAGCTCTTTGAACTCTTGAAGCGCGGTGCTACGTCACTTCTATTCCAACACTCACTTCTATTGGGATGGGTTTAATTTTTTAAAAAAAAGCAGACACTCTCTCTCCCCCTCCCCCACCCATGCCTTTCCGGACATCTCCCGCCAAAGTATCTTTCCCGGCCAATTTTCAAATCAGTCAGAGTGTAATGACAGTACAGTGCAGTCGTGTAATATATATATATATATATAATCGTTCGTCCCCGATTTTGTGGGATAGTCTCAGAAATAAGCAAAAAAATCCTCTGAAATGTAAAAAATTTGACAAATGTCCCCGGAAACAATGGGAAAAAAATGGTCACCCTATAGTTTAGGGACACACATTAAAGTGATCTCCCCTTAGTTGGGGTCACAGCAAAACTAGTGGTTCTCAAATACTAAAAACGATCTCTATGTTCATCAACGGTCATCACTACTGAAACTAATTTTATTTTTGGGTTAGGGTTTGAGATAATTATATATTATAGAACCACCGAATAAAGTGCAATGTTACTGAATGGGACATTACTATTACGAACTGAATTAATTTATACCTAAACTAGGACTTTACCCACTCCATTTTCCCTTACATTGTGGTACTCACACATGATTATTTTATGTTGGAGGAATGTCTGTACTCACTTGTTTTCAGTTATTCAAGCATTCATTTTCATCTGGAGGCTAAGTCAACACATAGGGAGGGCTGACGTTCTAGTTCCCAACGAAGTTCTCGGAACCAGATCTCTTGGGAAGGTTGAGGTATGAATTCTTCTGTGCTATACAAGTTGTATATATATTGTTATATATATTGTAACAACTGGGAAAATTGAGGGACGAAGAGATAGAGGGAAGCAAAGAGAAACAAATATCAGACAGCCTAAGAGAATGGCTTGGCAGAAGGTCAACAACAGAAATGATAAAGAACTGTCGAGATCGAAAGTTGTGGCGAGACATGATCACCTACGCCAGCAGGCCCGGTACTTGATGATAATACAAGTTAATTTATGGAAAGAACATGTAAGAAATCAAAATCCCATCTTCCATTACTTTGCTTTCGAAGACTTCTGTCATAATTTTACGTTATATCAGTAGTGAATCGTTGTACGAATGTGTTGAACGTTCGATAATGGCGTTTATAAGGTCTATCAAGGTTGTCTGTTTCCTTTCACAGCACTCAGGCCAGGAGCAGTTTATACAGCTTTTCTGTGCAAACAGTGAGGGTATGAAGCAGATCAATGCAAGGCTGAGCATCTCATTAATTACCAACATGAAGTGCGTTACCAACTTCTCATTCGTTCATTTCTACTGCGTCACACAATATCAGAATACAGAAACACAACTTTCTGATGTGATTTGAAGCCATTTATTTCTTAAATAAAGCTTTACATTAAAAAAAATGATAGAAAGCATTGAGGTTGTCATCGTTAAAGTCATCGCTTAGAAAACAAAGCAAAGCGTGCCTGCAATGCTGGAAGTATCTGACCACAACACTTAGCACAGTGACATGCTAGTCAACAAGACACTTTCGTGGCGAAATGCATATGGAGAAGAATAAAGTACCATAATACTTCACTTAGACAAGAATAATTCAGCTAATAAACCAAGACCAAGCAACAACGCTAACCGGAAGAAATTATTTCTCATAAGTTACATCCATATGGTGGAAACAAACGTCTCTTGGCATTGCAACTATTTTTTTTTTCATTGATAAAATACAATGTAAAGACAAGGATGCATCCTATCACCAAGCTAGTTCAATCTATACACTGAGCAAATCTTTAAAAACATCATAGAGATGCCAGGCCTACAAATTAATGGAAGATAATAACCTAAGATATGCTGACGATACTGTACTACTAGCAGAAAATCCTAAAGATCTACAACAATTACTTAATGAAATAAACATGACAAGCAAAAAATATGGACTAGATATGAATATCAAAAATACTAAAACTATGATCATCAGCAAAGAAAATACTCAAAACCCACAAGTGGATATCAAAATTGAAGGAATAGACCTGGAGACAGTTCAGGACTACAATTATCTTGGACATACTATAACCAGTGATGGAAAATGTACAACTGAAATAAACAAAAGAATAGGAATGGCAAAAAGTAATTTTAATGTCATGAAGAACATACTAACATCAAAACAAATAACACCAGAGCTAAAACTAAGAATAGTAAAATGTTACATATTCTCAATATTCCTATATGGTGCTGAAACATGGACATTAGACAAGAAAACAGAACAGAGAATTGAAGCCTTTGAAATGTTGATATACAGAAGAATAGGTAGAATTGGGTGGAAGGAAAAGAAAAACGATGAAGTCTTAAAACAACTAACAATGAAAAGAGAACTGCTAAGCACAATTCAAACAAGACAAGTGCGATTTTTGGGCCTTGTTAACAGACACAACAGCCTACTAAAAGTAATCCTGGAGGGGAAAATACAAGGTAAAGGAGGCAGAGGCATACCAAGACTAACATGGACGAGTAACATCAAAAGATGGACAAATAAGCCTATGACAGCCAGCACCATCAAAGCAAGAGACAGAGCAGAATGGCGCTCCATGGTAGCCAACCTTTGTTGCGGAGACGGCACTCGATGATGATGAGAATACAATATAAGATATATACTCAATGTTTACTTCCAATAAAATAGTTGATGTCTGTGAACGGATCCAGTCAACGAAACTATTAAACAAGACGCTTATAATTTAGTCAAATCCTGTATTATTAATTTGCTTACAAAAGAATGAAAAAAATCAAAGCTCTGTACATTTGCTAAATGCTGACTTTCTAGTGAACTAAGTGTTGAGTGATGGCAGTTCTAAGACGTGACGACATCAACTAAACAAGAAATGACCTTCTACTTGACACTAGATAGAGAGTAACGTCATCATATCCTTCCTTCACTTCATTAGTGACAGATTGACGGATGGTCCACTTTGTGACGTTATGTATGACGACAAGAAATATTTTCAACTGCCCGTGGTGACCCAGGTCTCACACTCACCATTCATTATCCCCCTTTCACCACCAGCAGAGACTACTGTATAACGGTGCCTATGTGTTCCTTTCCCCCCACCAGCAGAGATCACTGTCTGTTGTCAGATGTATAGAAACTTGTTTCTGTTGTTTCCAGCATGCCTAGATGTATAGAAATTTGTTTCTGTTGTTTCCAGCATGCCTAGATGTATAGAAAGTTGTTTCTGTTGTTTCCAGCATGCCTAGATGTATAGAAATTTGTTTTTGTTGTTTCCAGCATGCCTAGATGTATAGAAATTTGTTTTTGTTGTTTCCAGCATGCCTAGATGTATAGAAATTTGTTTTTGTTGTTTCCAGCATGCCTAGATGTGTAGAAATTTGTTTTTGTTGTTTCCAGCATGCCTAGATGTATAGAAATTTGTTTTTGTTGTTTCCAGCATGCCTAGATGTATAGAAATTTGTTTCTGTTATCTCCAGCATGCCTAGATGTATAGAAACTTATTTCTGTTGTTTCCAGCATGCCTAGATGTATAGAAACTTATTTCTGTTGTTTCCAGCATGCCTAGATGTATAGAAACTTGTTTCTGTTATCTCCAGCATGCCTAGATGTATAGAAACTTGTTTCTGTTATCTCCAGCATGCCTAGGTGTATAGAAACTTGTTTCTGTTATCTCCAGCATGCCTAGATGTATAGAAACTTGTTTCTGTTGTTTCCAGCATGCCTAGATGTATAGAAACTTGTTTCTGTTGTTTCCAGCATGACTAGACATATAGAAATTTGTTTCTGTTGTTTCCAGCATGCCTAGATGTATAGAAATTTGTTTCTGTTGTCTCCAGCAAGCCTAGATGTATAGAAACTTGTTTCTGTTGTTTCCAGCATGCCTAGACGTATAGAAACTTGTTTCAGTTGTCTCCAGCATGCCTTAACGTACAGAAACTTGTTTCTGTTGTCTCCAGCATGCCTAGACGTATAGAAACTTGTTTCTGTTGTCTCCAGCATGCCTAGACGTATAGAAACTTGTTTCTGTTGTCTCCAGCAAGCCTAGACGTATAGAAACCCGCTGAAGTGCTCAATACTGTGCATTTTCTGGTTTGTGTTGTAGCAGCTGGGTCTTCAAATTTTCACTCTGACAGACAACTTTGCTTTTATTTACCATTTTGTGAACATCTTTAACAGCTCGAGACATTATTTACCCTCATTGCTGGTTCTATAATTGCAATTAACTTCATCATCTTCTACATGTTTATGTTCAATTTTATTGTTCACTGCGTACATCAGTTTTCCCCTGTAATGTTTTGGTAGAAATGGTGACACCAGCATAATCTTGCAGTATCATCATTCTAGGGAATCCCATCGTGCCCATCTCATTACAAAGAAAGGTTGATTACTGGGTTCACCAACACATTTTTATTTGGAATGACAGTCTGTAGTGACTGTCACTGTGTGTTCAGGTTTGAGAAAACTGTTACTATGTTTGGAATTCCATAGTGAGGTCAACACTATACACTGTCTACTGTCAGCTAACACACTCAACAAATGATTTGCTCAAACACTTCTGTCACCTCTCTTGACGTTATTTATATCACTTTAAAATCACATAATGGTAATCCTTTATTTAACAGAGAAAACATGGCAGTATAACATGCAAAACATACAATAAGAGTTATTGCTTTTCTATCAGAACGCGCGCAAAAATAAACAAATTGCATAACACAACGCCATTTTGTGTGATCAGATAGAAAATAATGTTTGTGAGCAGGCTACTGCTGATGTTATGGCAAGTTTCAAACAAAGAATGGATGAATCATGTAATGCTCTCTTTAAAGGCTGTATCTAATACAAACCCACTACTACTACTTCTTTTCATTCTTATTTGCCTTTCATCATTGAGAGGAATTATAATTTGCAGTCTTTTGCTCGTCAGTTGGCCTCTGCTGCTTTTATGTTTCCTAGTCTTTCTTATATTCCATCAATCCATCTTTTTCATGGTTGGCCCTTGTGTCTGGTGTTCTCCTAACGTTTATTGAAGGCTCATTGTGTTTTGATCTTTCTGCATTATCACGTGACCAAATCATTTTATCTGTTGTTTTTCTAGCTTTTTTCTCAGTTCATCATTTCTGACTTTATCTCTCTGGCCATCTCCTATCATCCATTAAACAAATTTTATCTTGATAGTGGTTACTTTTTAAAATTGTTCTTGCATCATAAGGTCCAGGTAGTAGAACGTTGGAATGAAGATTGTATTGTAGAGTGTCCATTTTGCCTCCAGAGTTATTTCCTTGGACAATAGTACCTGCCTGAAGATTTGACAAGCTTTGTTGCATCTTGAGTTTATTTCTGTTGTTTGTGAACTGTCGCCCACTACTGGTTACTTATTAATAGTATGAATGTACATATATATATATATTGGATGAGATAGTTATTGTATTTATTACACAAGTCATGAAGCCACTTACAAGTCTACTTTCCTGAAAGCTTGTGAAAGCAATGATGTCACAAGTACACAAGTAGTTTGTAACAGATTTGAAATAATGACTCAGATATAGTGTACATCCCCAGGTCAGATATGAGACATATTTGGAGATACTCAACTATCTCTTTCATTTTTGTAAACAATGGAAATAGTTCAAACAATTTGATATTTCTCTTCAACAGAAAAATACATATTTTAGTTAATCATAAGAATAATCAAATTAGTGTAAACAGAATAGTTTCAATGTACAGTTCATGCATTCTGTAGAGCATTAGTTAACTATTTTAATTGATGCAGCAAATGTTGAAGTAAGTTCATGAACTACATGTGAGATGTGATAACAGAGGCCTGCAGGCTTGAGAAAGTTTAAACCTGAGACTTTTCTATGTCTCTTTCTCCAAGGTCCAACTCTGACATAAATTAAACTCTTCATTTTGTTTCATTGTAGAAAGAACGTTGATTGAAATGACACTCAATGAATAGGGCACAAGTCAAGAGCTTATAAATTATGTTGTTTTTTTTTACCCTGACTCCATTCATAATAGCTTCCAACTTCACCGGTCATGAAGGCAGTAGAAATAAAATTAATTCAGGCTTCTCACTGTCAATGGCTTCAGTCAACAGTACACTATAAGTCATGACATTTAACACAAAAGTGTAGGGCGTTTCAACAATGAACAACGCTAGGTTGGAGGCACTGTGTTGATAATAAGCCATCAAAAAGTAGTCAATGCTCTTCTTCAGTTTATGGAATGGTATTGCATAGTCCCTTCAGGAGAGTGGAGAACTGGAAGAGGCCTCTCATGAAATGGTTTCCTCGCACACTACAACAGACAAAGGTTGAGCTCACTGTCGCAAGCCAATATAAATACTAGGCAATCAAAAGAAAACAAAATGTTTACAATCATATAAAAGCAGAAGAGAGCAAAGTTTCCGTGTGAGATCTACTTCATTCATTGACACCACTGAAGCACCCTCAACAACAGTTTAAAAACAACAGGACTTTGCATGAAAATCAACAGAATGATACAACATGCCCAAACACCCGTTTTGTCCACATGAGACTGGCATATCAGCAGTTCTTCCTGTTATATACTAAACTCTTGCATCAAAAATACAACAAAAACAGAGCTCTAAGCTTGCCCTCAAAGATCATAATTCTGCACAAATTATGTAAAGTTCCAGAGGTCAATAGTTAAGATTTCAGCAGAAAGTGCTACTACCAATCAAATATCTCCATTAAGTGGTGGAATCATAAAGGAGGTATGTGTCTGTAGTAATTTAGGTCAACCTCTGGAGTAGTTGTTAGGGCATAGATGTCCAACAGAGTTTGATACCCTTAGTGTCTAACAGAGTTTGGGTCTGCCCTGTTACAGCTTGGGTACCCTTGGTCTATAATGTCTTTCTTTCTGTGAACAACCTCCATGTTTTCTCTTGTCACATAGCAAAGACACAATGATGATTCAGAGATCATGTTGTTAAATATTTGTAAACAGATTAATTCATATAAATAACAAGAAACCTCCAGGGCATTCTGTCAAACATTCATTAATAATATGGCAGTTCACTTCCATAATGGGACATGAGATGATAAATATCATAGGACTAAAGCAAGGGTGGATGAGTAAGTGAAAGAAGACATGATGAACTCCTAAAACATATGTACACACATGACTAGATGGTGGCTATCACACATCCCACATGTACAATGAAATGTTTTTCTGCCAAATGTTTTATGAGAGTAATGACCTGAGGTAGACTTTCATTAGACATGCCAATCCTCTTTGTACAGTGTTTATCACAAACAAATCATCCACATAAACAACTCAAAACCACCATCAATATTTTCACCTCCTTCTACAGCACAGACCTTCAAAACATCAATATTTTCACCTCCTTCTACAGCATAGACCTTCAAAACATCAATATTTTCACCTGCTACTACAGCACAGACCTTCAAGAAAGCTTTTTTGTTTTTTAATTTGTTCTGGTCTTGTAAAAGTTTTACCAGCTTTATCCGGGCCCCTCTTATTCCAATTCTTTTCTTCATAATCTTTTTGTTACAATACAATTCAATAAAAAGATCATGTTTTCAGGGCTGCTTTAGAGTTCTATAGCTCGTTTCAAAACATATGCCCAACTTCAAAACGCTATTACTCTCTAACCGTTTGTTAAATACTTTTGAAATTTTCCAAATGTTATTAGAATGCAAAAGACCCTTTAAATGTATATTTAACAAATATCTTGCAGCTGCAGTTTTCTTAAAGCGGCGATATTTCTTTGATGTTTGTCAAAATTGTAAATTGTGAAGCCCTAAAGAATAGAAATTACCGTAGTTGCTGGTCTACGATTAATTTTCACTAGGTAAAGGCGTGGCCGTAATGGGGAAATAACTGGATAAAACAAAACACCAGGATAATTATTGTCTGCTCAGTTCGAGGACAGACGATAATATCAAGGTATACCTGTATGTCCAATTTTCATAGTTGTGTGGTCCTGAAAAGGACCGTTTGTTGAAATAATTTAAGGTAATATAGGGGCCAACATTGTGGGGGCTATATACTTTCATTCTGAATCAGACGAGTCTAAAAGATTAATAACTGTTTGGGGTTGAACATTCCACAAACCATCATTTTTCCAATATTCCTCTTCCTGTTTTAAGACGTGGTCTTCACATTTAACCCAATAATCTTTGTCTATATTTAATAAAGCGAGATTAGCAAGAGTCTTTACATCGCATATTTTGAATGTTGTATTTTCATCTGCCACTTGTCCTTTTAATTTTGCCCATATTAGTTATATTGGATTTAAATGAGCATGGTAAGGTGGCAGCCTCAAACTTATATGACCGTGCTCTTGGATAATCTTATCTATTTGAAAAATCTTTGTCCTCTGTTTTTGCTTTACTAGAGATAGTAATTCAGGTTTTAAGTACATGTTATTAAATTGTATGTGCTCCTTTGTGAGCCATATCTTAATAGCATCTTTTGTACTGGATGACGTCGGGACTTTATCTTCAAGTGCAACAATGTTGTGGTACGCTGCATTGTCCATTATTAGGCAAGATGGTCGATCTAGTGATGGGAGAACAGAATTTTCAATCCAATGTCTAAATATGTGACCATTCATCTCAGAGTGATAATCCCGATTGTCTATGGATTTTGAAAGAAAAATGAGCTCTGCATTCTGTATTAGTCCATGTTGTAGACTACCTGCATGAGCAATTATCAAGCGCTGTCCTTTGCTGCTAGGTATTAATCTCTTAATCTTTCCATCTGATGACTGCCATTCCCTTTGGTTAGTGTGGTGAGCATTGATCCATGTTTCATCCAAGTACACAATAAGGTTATGAACCTTGCTTGCGCACCTCTTTTACTTCACGTAAGTACTTGCTTCTCATGACTACTATATGTGGCTTCTCACAGATGATGTTTCGTCCATTGGAATACTTTCTGAACGTAAAGCCTGCAGCTCTCACATTCCTCCATAATGTAGACTTTGATATTTCAATACTGTTGTTCTTTTTCAGCGATACTTTTAATTTTCTTATTGTAACAGTTTCATTCATACCCAACATTTTGCGAATTTCACTTCTAATAAGTTCACTGTCGAAATTATCCAACATTTTTTCTCTTCCTTGTGATTTTGTATATTTGGAACATTGACGTTCACGTGCTTGAATCCAGCGATTAAATGACCGTTTAGATAAATCCAAAATGTGTCTTGTCCTATTCTCAGGGTTTTCTAAAGAATGAAATAATCTTCCTCGTTTAGCCTCTTTGCAAAAATAGTCATACATTTTTATTGCGATGTTTTGTAAACTGCAGAATTTCATTTTAAGACTCATGATAAATGTTAGCGTTCCAAGTCTACACCTATGAAAGAACGGAAATGGAACACACAATGCCTCGTGTTTTCTACAAGTGTCTAATTGTGTCAGATAACTCACGTTTAAAGCGTGCAAAATCGTAAATTTGACCGTGTATAGATTTGTAATCGCTATTTTTAACTTAAATACTGTAAACACTAAGTTTTGACTACATCAATGGGTCGTTATAAATTTATATAAATCAAATAAGCAATAATAATAACCAAATGTTTGTTTTTAATGAAATTAATTCCCTGTTGGGTTCTAATCATTATAACTTTACATGCAAATTTTGAAAAAAATACAAAAAGCGGTTTAAAAGATATTGATTTTAAAAGTTGGGCACGACTTATGAAACAAGCTATAGAACTTGAGTGCACTGGACATCATTAACTATGGAGCCAGGTTTATGTCTGGTCACCTGCAGATGCTCACTACATGACTGCTGACTACAACTATTGACACAGTATGGAGTCTGGTCACTTGTAGATGCTCACTACATGACTTCTGACTACAACTATTGACACACTATGGAGTCTGGTCACTTGTAGATGCTCACTACATGACTTCTGACTACAACTATTGACACACTATGGAGTCTGGTCACCTGCAGATGCTCACTACATGACTTCTGACTACAACTATTGACACACTATGTAGTCTGGTCACCTGCAGATGCTCACTACATGACTTCTGACTACAACTATTGACACACTATGGAGTCTGGTCACCTGCAGATGCTCACTACATGACTTCTGACTACAACTATTGACACACTATGGAGTCTGGTCACCTGCAGATGCTCACTACATGACTTCTGACTACAACTATTGACACACTATGGAGTCTGGTCACTTGTAGATGCTCACTACATGACTTCTGACTACAACTATTGACACACTATGGAGTCTGGTCACTTGTAGATGCACATTAAATGTCTGCTGACTGCAACTATTGACACACTATGGAGTCTGGTCACCTGCAGATGCACATTAAATGTCTGCTGACTGCAACTATTGACACACTATGGAGTCTGGTCACCTGCAGATGCTCACTACATGACTGCTGACTGCAACTATTGACACACTATGGAGTCTGGTCACTTGTAGATGCACATTAAATGTCTAATGACTGCAACTATTGACACACTATGGAGTCTGAGAGAGTTAACAAGCTTAAAGGCAGTGTTCAGTAGGTCACAATACAAAAATGTCATGAACAGGGACATACGCACTGTTTACAAAGCTCGAAAAATGTTTAACCACCTAAAAAGTGGTTTATTTAATGAAGAATGAGCTGGGTGGTCCAGAGGTAATATATCAGCTTCTGGACAGGAAGGTTCCAGATTCAAAACCCACTACAGGCGATGGGCATTTTTCCAAATTGAATCCGTGGTTTCTTTGTGGCACTGCCCTCTCCTGATCTCCTGGTAGTGAGATCTGATGTATACATTTTGGCAGATAAAAGTCTAAAAGAGTAGACCAAAAATGGCTGCTACCTGAGCCAAAAATTGTTACGCAAACATAAGTGAAAGATGGAGGTATCGGGTCTAAATGTCGTGGTTTGCCATAAATTAGTGACACAGCGCATCTATGGCCAATTTATGGGTGAACACTATGAAGAAAAACACTATGAAGAAAAAGAGAAAATGGTGTTCATTATAGTAGAAAGTATAGATAGTTCATCTCAGTTCAAGGAGTGATGTTCATACAGGCTAATTCCAGTCTTCTATATTTCATTTCTAATTTGTGGTTAAACCAAAGCAATAAAGACACATTAAACAATTATCAGTCTTTCTAATAAATAAATTTGAGTAAATAAAAAAAAAATAAAAAATTAATGAAAGTCAAGGATATGCAAAACAACATATTATAATTTTTAAGAACACCAAATGAGTTTTCATGAACACTTTCAAACAAAATAGTTCCACCATTGTGGAATTTTCCTAAATGTTATCACACAGTAAATAGCAGCTTGTTATTGTTATTATTCATTTATTACCAGTAATACACATGGCCATATTTTCATTTTCAACCATAATTATATAGTACAATGTCATAGACATGCATACAAGTCGCTGACAACATGATTATATCAAGCTCTTGGATGTCAACTAAATGTGCTGGAAGCTGGCTACAGAATTAATTACCTTCAAACATTCATACAAATGTCAAACAAAAATCCTAAAACTTGTTAAAAGATGCCAAACGTTTGTTGTGCTCAATATTTCCCACAGATATTAGGTTATGTTTTTAAACTTCAAAAAGTGAAACAAAATATCTCAAGATTTTAAAACTAGGTAACACCCTCAAAAAAATTACATTTTACCTTGCTAAAACACACAGACATAAAGACATGGGGAAAGAAATGTTGTTACAAACTGTAATTTACACAAATCCTGATATGCTAGTTCATTTTAAGTCTCAATGAAGGAATATATTTTATTGGATTCTGGCTACTAAAAGTGACCTTGGTAGAATCCTGAATGATACAAAGTCTGCCTGTTTCACTCTGTCACAACTTAAACACATATTGATGCCACCTAACAGCTCAGCTCTACCCCAAGCTGCACCTTTCATGAACACATCTCAAGCTGCCACTCTTCATGATTTCAAGGTTCACTACATCTTGGGGAACTTTTTGTAACTGCAAATTTGACATCAAGCTGTATTACACGCAAACATAAATAGACATTAAGATCTCTAAAGGTCACAAACAAATAATTACTGTTATGATTGCAATACTTTATGGGAATTAGAACACACTGTGACAACAGGCAAAACTGACTGCAAAAACAAGACAGAGGATGAAAAGAACAGAGATGGTGAAAAGAATTCCCGTAACTCTCAACCAGAACAAGAAGTTGTGGAGAAGAGAAGAACCATAATTAATTGACATGATGAAGATCATACAAACATTTGTGAACAAAATATAGATATGAAGATCATACAAACATTTGTGAACAAAATATAGATATGAAGATCATACAAACATTTGTGAACAAAATATAGATATGAAGATCATACAAACATTTGTGAACAAAATATAGATATCATGTAAGCAGAAATCATCTGTCCATGTGCTTAGTTTTGCACCAAAACCACACGGACTATGCACAGTAAAATGAAGAAAACATTCTGTCTTATAAAAATATACCTGGTATTTAATATGCAACTCAATGTAACAGGTCTAAAAGTGTAAACTCATCACTGAGGAGAATATGTCAGCAGTAAACCTAAAATGTATATAAGTGTAAAATGACATTTTGCTAGAAGTCAAAATCAGACAACATGGGACAACATTCATCTCATGAGTATATAACATTATCATAAAAAGACACAGCCATAAATATACAGTTCATTGATTATGTTGGCCAACTTCAGTAGTTTTTACATTCTTAGGCCCAATGCCATTAAACAATAAAAGTCCCTGTAAATTATTGCTTTGTTTTACACAGGCTGGAAGTTGTTTAGTAATGCTGGTTTGCAATTAAGATACCTAAGGAGATTCCATCTATATGAACCACTTTATCTCACCACATTAGTACCCTAAGGTGCATACTCCTGTATCATCACATGGTATAGAGCCACTTATCTCACCACATTAGTACCCTAAGGTGCGTACTCCTGTATCATCACATGGTAAACAGCCACTTATCTCACCACATTAGTACCCTAAGGTACATACTCCTGTATCATCACATGGTATAGTGCCACTTATCTCACCACATTAGTACCCTAATGTACATACTCCTGTATCATCACATGGTATAGAGCCACTTATCTCACCACATTAGTACCCTAAGGTGCATACTCCTGTATCATCACATGGTATACAACCACTTATCTCACCACATTAGTACCCTAAGGTGCATACTCCTGTATCATCACATGGTATAGAGCCACTCATCTCACCACATTAGTACCCTAAGGTACATACTCCTGTAACATCACATGGTATAGAGCCACTTTATCTCACTATAAGGAATGTTCCTATTCAGTAGATCTTTGTTAATTCAATGAACCGATGCCATAGAATCAAGATTGTAATAGCAAATCAGAGGTAGTGCAGTCAATGCTCTTGTAAAGACAAAACACAAGCCACACTACTACCCAAACCATCATTATAACTGTTATTGACAAAGCAAGAGAATCCTGCTCTAGAACCTGACTTCTCTAGGCTGTAGGTAGATGTGTTTCATGACCCAACAGGCACATATACATGAATTATTCTTACAATGGAAGACGCATATGTTTAAGTAAAAAAAAATACAGACAGTACAAATACGGCCAAGAGAGCTCTTCTATTTCTTTCTCAACTGCCTCAAGTATCGTTATGTTTTCACTGAAGCAATAATCTATTTTTATCAGCGCAGTCTTCACAATGTTTTACAACTTAGTACAGCCTCTGTCTGTAGACATGCTATGGTTAACAGATAATATTACACAGCCATGGGCAGCAGACCATTCAACACCTATAGTTTGACAGTATATGATATAATACAACTAACATTTGATAACCAAATTCATTCCCACAGCAAAGCTACCAAATGCTCAGAACATAAATGTGAAATCTTTTGATGAACTCATTCCTCCTATGTTACACTCATTGAAATAATCAACTCATCTCTATACATGCCTCTGAATATAAGAGTAACTATTTTGATATTTAAAATATATATTATAATCTGATAAATTATATCATCTGGAAGCACATTTATTCATTGAAATAAATGAGGAAGAAAATTGGTATAACATATTATGTGTATTCTGTACAAGTGCAAAGTAAAGATAGTCCAGATGACAAATGCCTGACTTATGGACATACACCTTGCTACAAACCAACTGTAATAAACACTATTATATTTATACATTAAAGCAAGTTACAATGATTCACATTAAAAATGGACCTACTATTCTGCAACATACATCAAAACAGTGAACGTCTTCAGTGGTGTGTAGCTTGAGAAGTTACACAGATGTCATCATTTTAAGTGGATTAAGTCCCCTATTAGCATTGTATAAGCTACACTCCAGTGCAAAGGGAACGTCAATGACAAGGAGAAATGTGATAGAACACACAGTAAACAAAATAAAGCAACTGTCAAGAGGTGAAATGCCAACGGACATTAGAACAGTTGGATCAACATATGATTAGAGTACAAAGTGAGAAATAAGTGAGCATCACGTGTAAAGCTAGGACAATTATTGCAGCGATTTAGGTCTGCGAATGAAAGGCAGAACAGAGGTTGGATTAATCAAAGAAAGATAATGATTTTGTCATATTCATTTTTGGCTTTTTTTTTAAACTGAAGGTCACTTTTTGAAAAATGACAAAACCATACAAGAAAAAATGTATACGTACCTCAAAACAATGTCGTTGACAACATATCATGTTCATCACAAATATCAACTACAAGAATACCATCATGTGTACAAGAAAAATGTTTTATGGTTATCATGAAATAGTGAAACCAATATTCCAGGTCAAAGTCAAAGTTTAACCCTACCAGACCGCTGTACCTAGTTTTTGGTAATTTCCGAATCTGCCGCTATCCCTAATTTATAGTACTTTGCCTAGTATGTGAACAAATGCATCACAAACTAAAAGTAACTAACCAATCATGGTCAAACCTCTTGGTTAGCCAATGCAAATGTCTGCCCCCATGTGTATGAATTGACTTTGTGGTTTGACGTGAAAAAAATTATGAAAATCCACAATGAAATGAGCGGCTGATGAACCAAGCACTTCAACAATAAAAGCAAAGTAGATCTAGGCTTTTCACATTTCAACAGGTGATGATACTTTTGATTCAGACTTTGAGGAGTCAGATTTTAATAAAAAATATGTTTCCAGCTCAAGTGACACAGATGGTGAGAGCTCGAGTGATGAGGAGAATCTTCAACTTTATAGATATAGAGCTAGATCAAAAGTAAGAGGGAGGAGAGGAGGGGTGGTGGCCTTCAAATAGCTGATTGGGGGGCAGGGGGGGGGGGGGCGCTCATCCTGCTGGGTGGATTGGCAAACACAGAGATGGAATACTGGCGCTAGATGAAAGATAGACCTATTTTCTACACATGTTCCATCTTATTCTAACCACTTGTTTGCATGTAACTAACATTTTTCTATATCATGTTGGTTTTTTCTCTTTAATGCTCAGGAGCCCAGGTCTGGTAGGGTTAATGCATACATGGCTGGTTTGTTTAGGCTAAAGAATGTTGGAGTGCATGAGTGTAGAAGACATGTTGTAGGCTATAAGATCATATTGTTATCTGATTGACAGATGAAAGAAGTGATCAGTGTGAGCATTATAAAGCTGGAGAAGTAGATGACAGATAACCTTTGAGAATGGTGAAGTTGAACACAACTCTACACATATTATAGATAACATTTGAGACAGGTGAAGGTGAACAAAACTCTACACATATTATAGATAACATTTGAGACAGGTGAAGGTGAACAAAACTCTACACATATTATAGATAACATTTGAGACAGGTGAAGGTGAACAAAACTCTACACATATTATAGATAACATTTGAGACAGGTGAAGGTGAACACAACTCAACACAGACTACAGATAACCTTTGAGAAAGGTTAACACAACTCAACACAGACTATAGATAACTTTTGAGAAAGGTTAACACAACTCAACACAGACTATAGATAACTTTTGAGAAAGGTTAACACAACTCAACACAGACTATAGATAACTTTTGAGAAAGGTTAACACAACTCAACACAGACTATAGATAACTTTTGAGAAAGGTGAAGGTGAAAAGAACTCAAGTCTTTGTAGACTCAACACTGTATAAACTAACAAGATCCTAAAGAAATGAGAAAACCTTCACTGCCACAAGACAACTCTGGACGAAAACAAATAAGAGTCTATTCAAACCTCCCTTGACACCAATTCATCAAGAAGTAGACTCATGATAAATACATGACTATGACTAAATTAAACAAGATATGAACAAAAGATGACTGATTCGACTTTCATGCAAATTCAGTTTATGGACGGACATGAAAAAAGAATATAACTGTAACCCAGTGACTGATTGTAGACAACTATTTGAGAAAGTTTAACTGCTAGGGCAAATGAAAGGTATATTTAATGACAGAAGTGACCAAATTGAGCAGATACAGATAAATAACAGTTCTATGACAAGCTAGTCTTCTCAGTAGGGAATGGAGATCATGAATTTATCACATGATTTCTCACATTTGATGACTGCAATTCAAGACCTTATGCAATGTAGACAGTATGTTGTTTTTATTACATTATATTTTTGTGCACATCCAAATACGTACCTCAAACAATGCCGTTGACAACATATCCTGTTCACCACAAATATCAAATACAAGAATACCATCATGTGTACAAATCTGACACTTTATGTTTGGCATGAAGAAGAAAATAATGAATTACCAAAGTTTGTTTAGAAAATAAACAAAAAACAATTCACACCCAGGAAACTGGTACACGAAAAGGGAAAATGTATAAGGAACAACATCATGTTAGTGCCCCAAAGAATCAGGCTAGAAATAAAGATTTCCACGCTACACCAAATAATATAAACAACGATGTTTCTTAATTAATAATTTGTCTCCAAATGGTAACTTCATATTTATCTGGTGTTAAACATTATGTGATGACATTTATGTGGACAGAATCACAATTGTATGACAGTAACATTTGTAGATGTCACTAGTCCAATAAGAATGAAACCAACAGTTTGACTCGTTCTAACCCATGAATTAGAATTGTAGCCACTGAACATAACTTTATCAGTTGAAGATTTCATTTTTTTAAAATACAGAAATAACATGGTTATAGTAACTGTTATCAGAATGGCTAAGAGATAATTATTTAACAGAAATGAATCAATGTAATAGGGTCTACAATAGATCTGGTCTTTTATATGTTAAAATCTTGGTGGTTTAAAAATAGTAACCTGCACATAAACAAGTGAGGAGAAGGAGGAGGTGTGAAATATATTTTCTTCCTTTCAATTTCTGTACAGCACTCTCATGATGAAAAAAATTATGATAATAATAGTTGTTCATAGTGATCAGCAAAATTAGCTCCTTAATTAATGACTTTTATGATAAACTAACTAAATATAATAGTTTTACGTAAACATCTTATATGAAAGCAAGTAATTAACAAAAATGAAGGCAATGGCACACAGAGTCATGTTTTTTTAAAGCAATATAAACTGATCACAAATTGATTTTTGAACAAGGTTATATAATTATTTGCCTGATCTACAAACTAAATTAAACTTTTCAGTTTAATATTGTAAATAATGTTTCTATAATTGTGGACATGAACTCATGTAAAATAAAAGCCAAAAGAACTGTTAGTAGAATAATGAACATTATCCTTAGGGTGAATATGCAACCTAATGTAATTCAGCAGAAAATTTTATATAAAAAATATACTGCAAGGAAAATATTTGCAAAAGATAAAATTGCTTTATAAAAAGAGAAGACACTGATGCTGCAAAGATGAAGATAATGGCAATAATATAACAAATCGGTTGAGTGATTATTTACAAAGAAGGTACCTTTGCAATGATGACAGAGTGACATTATTTCAGAAATCATGAACTGTGAAAATATTGCACAAGAACATTTCATATTAAAAGTATCTGTTCTCATCAAATCACATGACCTTTAGATGCACTCACTGATTGCATCATATATGAATGTAGCTGATGAATACATACAAGCATGCACATTAACCACAAGATTTTACAGGCAATGGTTGCGTAAATAAGCTGAAAGGGCAACACAGTGTACTTTTTCTAGTAGTACTTTTTTGATCATGCAGAGATTCCATGCCTTAAATACACTCAATGTTTCCTGTCAGCAATATCCAAGTCAAACTTGTATTGTTTCACAATTTCTCTAATACATAAACATTATATGAAGTGTATTGTTTAAAAAAAAAAAATCTGACTAAGTAAAATTCGATGTGGTATTATTTGTTTATTAAATCTAATAGATTTTCCCCCAATTTTAAAACTGGTAAACATTCATAATTTAAGTTGGTAGATTTATTGTCACAAAATTTGATATCTGATTTCTGAGACAGAAGAATTACATCCTTCTTGTGATCTTGTATTGATTGTTAAAGACCTAGTAAACCAGTGAACAGTCTTAATAGACACAGTCATTTTAAATATGCATAGGTTTGGTTCAGTCCTCCAGTTTTGTATGTAGATAAATATTAATATATCCTCAGATAAAAGTATTAATTGAAATCCCTTGATTTTCTTTTCTCTGTTTCTAATTTGTTCGTACTTCTGTCTTGATAAACCTGATGTCATAAGGAAATCAGAGTTGGTGATCCAACAGCTTCTGATCCACTATCACTTGAGTTTCGCTGAACTTGGCTGGAGCATGACATCCCAGTAAGTGGAGTAAGGCCAGTCGACCCATCAACCATACTATCCAGACCTGGACAGAACAAGGAGGAAGGAGTAATGGTTACCCCTGATGTGGGAGTATTGATGGTGACACCAGTGGCTGATGTCATTGACAGCATCCTAGCCCGGTCTCTCTTGATGAGAGGCAGTGAATTAGGACGGCAGCTGAGAGCAGATGTTTCCAAGGCACCTTGTGATGATGAGGTTGTGGTGCCACTAGTAGCAGCACTGCTACATACAGCTGATGCTGACATGCTGAGATTTTCTGGCCCTGGACAAGTATCACGGGAAGTGTGATTGTAACTACTCATATTGGAAGAACGAGCTACTGGCTCCATCTTTATCTTGCTGGAGTGTGGCCTTGAAGGGTCAACCTTACACAGTGGCTGGTGGGCCTGAAGAATAAACTCTAGCTGGTCCTTCTCTTGCTGCAAGCTCTGAATCTCAGACTCTAGTTGATTCTGCTCTGCTTCCAGCTTTTCTGTTTCCTAAACATCAAGAAGTAAACTATTATTTAACATATAGCTTCTATAAGGCTACGAAAGATAATTACATCAATTTTCAAGGATAAAAAATCTAAAAAATAATTTAATAAATTAATTGAGATTACAATACAACAGCAGTTCCTGCAGACTCCCTACCACTTTAGTGTCAATCAAAGAAGATACCACAATCTTCAAGAGTTAATTTGACACAAAGATTGAGAAGCCACATGTTTTAAGCTTGCACAGAAAACTGGTTAAACAGATCAGTACCCAGCAATGAAGCTACAGAACATATTCTACAAATGTCTACTGTAGAAAAACAAATCAAGAGCCTGCAAGAAGAGACTTATTTTTAAAATGAGCTGGTCCAACAAGATTTGAAGCAAATCACATAATTCATTGAAGCCAATTGGAGTTGCCTGACAACTGAGAGAATAATGATGAAAGAGAGGGAATAAGAATAACACTTTCAATAATTTAAACTGTTCAATAATTAGAACAAAGATGAAAATAGAATGGTGGTGTGATGACTCTGATATTGATGATAGCAATTGTCACAAATCTCCACAAAGATTGTCCACAAAGAATTCATTTTTAAAAAAAAAGGAAAAAAAAATTATTTATAGTTTCATCATACCTTGACAGTACACCCTGTTTCAATCTACAGACAACACTGTGACAATTGGAATGTTCATTTCTTTTTTACTTAAAAATTAAGTTCCTTTGAAAAAGGATAACAATGCATATTTATTTAAGTTTTGCTGACAACCTGCTTTTGTTTTTTGTTAGACTATTAGACTAGTATGGGAGCTGCGATAGCTCAGTGGTTAGTGAACTGGACTAAAAAGGACAAGGGGTAGGGTTCGATCCAACTGATGGCTTCCGGGTTCACCCAGCCTTAAATGGATACCAGATTTTTTCTGGGAAAGTAAAGCGGCACGGGCGAAATACTGACCATATTACCCCAAAAATCATGTGCCGAAGGTCTGTAATATTTATGATCACTAACACCATATTCCCTATACGCCACTTGGCGTGACAGGGGCTCTTTACTTTTTTATTAGATTAGTGCTGGCAGTTACAACAATATTCTTAAAAAAAAACATCTAGAAATGTGTAGGAGCTCATGTTAAATTGGAAAATATGCCATTTGCTGTTTATTTTAAGAACTGATCTTGCATATACAAGTGATGGTCTTTTTGGGAACTCCTCTCATCAATATCTATATTTTGTGGTTTCCCGTAACATTTTTGTTAAAAATATGCAAACTTCATGCTGGAAAGTTATGCTAAAGTTTAAGCAACAGAAAAGCAGTCAAACATGTCTGGAATCTGTGGACTGTGAAATACTGTTGAAAATACAAGTATTTTCTTGTACTTAAT
This sequence comes from Megaustenia siamemsis, assembly GCA_032433765.1. Taxonomy (NCBI): domain Eukaryota; kingdom Metazoa; phylum Mollusca; class Gastropoda; order Stylommatophora; family Ariophantidae; genus Megaustenia; species Megaustenia siamemsis. The sequence goes on from JAVIAB010000050.1 coordinate 77,495,951, forward strand.
CTCTCAGTTAATCCATATTTCCTATCATCACTTTGAACAAGGGAGAGCAACTGAAATTCAATAGAGGTATAGGCCTCATGAAAAATGAGAAAGATACTATGCAATCCATTTTTGACAATAGAAACAAGAAAAAGAGTTAAATGTTATGTAAAGCCAGACTAATAGTAACACTGTGACCTTCCAGGCATGTCGTAAGAGACGACTAAGGAGGTTGATCGATGGCTTGACAAGCTTGTCATTGTAAAATGTATTGTTATGGAAACAGCGCCATATATTTTAGAGCAGTGATCTCTGTAATATGTGCCACTTTGGCATGCAAGGTTTCTGTTTTTGAGATTGTGGTTCTGTCCTATGTGCCATCTTCGGCTCGAAAGGACAATAGATAGATAGATAGAAAGCCAGACTTAACATATGGATGTGAATCATGAACAATTGGATAACAGACAAGAAAATCACTGGAGGCTGTAGAAATGTGGTTTTACAGAAGAATGTTGAGAATACCAAGGACAGCTAAGAAGAGTAATGAAAACATTCTGAAAGAAGCCAAAAGACAGCTAATTTCCAATATTAGGAAGAAATAATCATCATTCTTTGGCCCTGTAATAAGAAGGGAACAGCTGGAATATATTTTTAAAACAGGAAAAATCGAGGGGCGAAGAGATAGAAGGAAGCAAAGCGAAAAGATCCCAGACAGCTTAAGAGAATGGCGTGGCAGAAGGTCAACAACAGAAATGATAAATAACTGTCGCAATCGAAAGTTGTGGAGAGACATGATCACCTACACCAGCAGACATGGTACTTGATGATGATTATATGCCCCATCACACAACAGCCCCCCACCCCAAAAAAAAAAATATAATTAAAAATAAATTCAATAAAATTGCAGAAATAAATAAATACCTTTACAAAATATGTTTTACAAATCCTTCCTCTAAAAAAATCAGTCTGATATCTCTACTTCTCTCTCAGCCATAGACTAAATTTAGAACTGCACAGATATAGAGGAATGGAATCAAGTAGGCACTGACCAGTAACCTGATGGCCTAGACTGTGTTGATGACCCGACTCTCCTCTCAAACAATCATAGACAAATGTAAAATAACATGAAAATACTTGATCAGAGATCACTGACATAAGAACAAAAGCATGAGATTTAACGACATTGACAATGACCAGATTGGTTCAGGAGACAAGCCTTCCTTTTTTTTGTGTGTGTGTTTGTGTGCGCACAAGCAAGTGCATGAACCGACTTGCGCACTGCACAGGTAGTAATATAAGAAAATCACAACTGAAAATGTTTGCAAATGGATACAAGCCACTGAAATACATGATGACAGAATATTGTGAAGAAATGCAAAATGATATGGTTTGGTCATGCATCTGAATAATCTGACCATTGTGGGGAACTGTGATAGGAGGAAAAAGGAGAGGTGGAAAGAGAAAGAGATGGGAAGACAGCATCACAGAATGGACAGACCTCAACTTCGTAGTCTCAAAATGTGACTGTTGATAGAGATCATTGAAGAAATCAATGAAGTGCTAGCAGAGCTTGAATAACCACCCACACACACACACACAGTTTATGGGACACGGAAGAAAGGAATATAGAGAGAGGAAGAGGAACAGAGAATGATGTCAAATAAGACTTCAGAAAGTCTGAGAAAACAAAAACAGATTCCAATGTACTAACAAACTTAACAAAAACAATAATCAGGAAGATACAAACTTTCCTTAGGAAAGAATAAAAGGATGTAAATGGTATGACAAAATTACAAATATAAAGTTACTGAAAGTAAAGCAAAACAATGAACAGAAAACAAGGAATGACATTGAAAATGGTGCTAGATAAGGAAGCCAAATGACAGTATTACATGACAGCCCTTTTTGGAATACTCAGAGAGAGAATAGACAAAGAGGAAGGTCTAAAAATACTTGGAGAGGAGAGGTGGAAACAGATGAAAAAGAGGGTTAAAGACAAGGGGTGATCTCTGGATAATCTTATTTTTAGAAGCAGAACAATTAAACATTGATATTTCAGGCATATAAGAGGCAAGGTGGAAAGAACGTGGCTACATACAGGACGAAAAAGATACATTTATATATTCAGGCAACACAACAGAACATCAAAGAGGCGAAGGAATACTAATAAAAAGAGAGCTACAAAAATACATAAGTACTCACTGGACATACAATGACAGGATGATACTACTCAAAATGAAAACAAAACCATTTGACATAGCTATAATACAGACATACTCAAGACTATACAAATGAACAAATAGGGATATACTATGAAGATCTAAATAAAGTTATGAAGCAAGTGAAATCTTTGGACAGCTTGATTGTAATGGGTGATATGAATGCTAAGTTATGAAAAGGTAGATATAAGACCATTATAGGAAATCATGGTTTAGGAAAAAGAAATGAAAGATTAATACAAATCTGTGAAGAAAACAGGCTGATAATACAGAACACCTACTTTGAGCGAGAGTGTAACAGATAAAGAGAAACTACACAGAACATAAAAAGAGAAAGCTTGAACATACAGTGTGAGACTGTAACAGATAAAAAGAAAGCTTGAGCATACAGTGTGAGACTGTAACAGATAAAGAGAAAGCTTGAGCATACAGTGTGAGACTGTAACAGATAAAGAGAAAGCTTGAACATACAGTGTGAGACTGTAACAGATAAAGAGAAAGCTTGAGCATACAGTGTGAGACTGTAACAGATAAAGAGAAAGTTTGAGCATACAGTGTGAGACTGTAACAGATAAAGAGAAAGCTTGAGCATACAGTGTGAGACTGTAACAGATAAAAGAAAGCTTGAGCATACAGTGTGAGACTGTAACAGATAAAGAGAAAGCTTGAGCATACAGTGTGAGACTGTAACAGATAAAGAGAAAGCTTGAACATACAGTGTGAGACTGTAACAGATAAAGAGAAAGCTTGAGCATACAGTGTGAGACTGTAACAGATAAAAAGAAAGCTTGAGCATACAGTGTGAGACTGTAACAGATAAAGAGAAAGCTTGAGCATACAGTGTGAGACTGTAACAGATAAAGAGAAAGCTTGAACATACAGTGTGAGACTGTAACAGATAAAGAGAAAGCTTGAGCATACAGTGTGAGACTGTAACAGATAAAGAGAAAGTTTGAGCATACAGTGTGAGCTTGTAACAGATAAAGAGAAAGCTTGAGCATACAGTGTGAGACTGTAACAGATAAAGAGAAAGTTTGAGCATACAGTGTGAGACTGTAACAGATAATGAGAAAGTTTGAGCATACAGTGTGAGACTGTAACAGATAAAGAGAAAGCTTGAGCATACAGTGTGAGACTGTAACAGATAAAGAGAAAGTTTGAGCATACAGTGTGAGACTGTAACAGATAAAGAGAAAGTTTGAGCATACAGTGTGAGACTGTAACAGATAAAGAGAAAGCTTGAACATACAGTGTGAGACTGTAACAGATAAAGAGAAAGTTTGAGCATACAGTGTGAACTGTAACAGATAAAGAGAAAGTTTGAGCATACAGTGTGAGACTGTAACAGATAAAGAGAAAGTTTGAGCATACAGTGTGAGACTGTAACAGATAAAGAGAAAGTTTGAGCATACAGTGTGAGGCTGTAACAGATAAAGAGAAAGCTTGAACATACAGTGTGAGACTGTAACAGATAAAGAGAAAGCTTGAACATACAGTGTGAGACTGAAACAGATAAAGAGAAAGTTTGAGCATACAGTGTGAACTGTAACAGATAAAGAGAAAGTTTGAGTATACAGTGTGAGACTGTAACAGATAAAGAGAAAGTTTGAGCATACAGTGTGAGACTGTAACAGATAAAGAGAAAGTTTGAGCATACAGTGTGAGACTGAAACAGATAAAGAGAAAATTTGAGCATACAGTGTGAACTGTAACAGATAAAGAGAAAGTTTGAGCATACAGTGTGAGACTGTAACAGATAAAGAGAAAGTTTGAGCATACAGTGTGAACTGTAACAGATAAAGAGAAAGTTTGAGCATACAGTGTGAGACTGTAACAGATAAATATAAAGCTTGAGCATACAGTGTGAGACTGTAACAGATAAAGAGAAAGTTTGAGCATACAGTGTGAGACTGTAACAGATAAAGAGAAAGTTTGAGCATACAGTGTGAACTGTAACAGATAAAGAGAAAGTTTGAGCATACAGTGTGAGACTGTAACAGATAAAGAGAAAGTTTGAGCATACAGTGTGAGACTGTAACAGATAAAGAGAAAGTTTGAGCATACAGTGTGAGACTGTAACAGATAAAGAGAAAGCTTGAGCATACAGTGTGAGACTGTAACAGATAAAGAGAAAGCTTGAACATACAGTGTGAGACTGTAACAGATAAAGAGAAAGCTTGAGCATACAGTGTGAGACTGTAACAGATAAAGTGGTGGGTTGTTCAATAATAGCATGCTTTCTAACAATTATCTTGTAATAGTTTAAACCAAAGTGTAGAATGCTCCTTGTGACTGGTGGAAAGTTACAATCTTTGCAATCATCTTGGCCAAACTTAACAAAACAAAGAAGATTATCTAGAATGGCACAGTTGTCTTACCTCCACCAGTTCATTAGTATGATCCACTCTTCTCTGGCGGCACTTTGCTGCAGCAACTTTGTTTCGCTCTCTTCGAACTCGTCGCCTCTCTTCTTCCTCTGGTGGAAGCTAAAATGAGAAAAATTTCTTATAAGAGACAAAATCAGGTCCTACATTCTCTGCTAGAAAATGGAAGCATGAAGAGATAACAACAGTATGTAGAATATCATGTAAAAACTACATCTTTTCAGTATTTAATATTTAAAATCAGATTTGGAAAACACTTTCACACACACCAAGAAAAAAGCTGCAAAGTTTTCAGACAGCTCAATCAATACAAAGCGTGTATGAACTACTCTCCCCCACCCCCTACCCAGAGAAAAAAAAGGCTTAGTTTCTAAAGTATCAAATAGCAAAAATTATAAGATTCCAGTGGTTATAAGTGTATGAATGACCTGCTATCAATATTGTTTTTTTTTTTTTTTCCAGTGGCCGGGAGACTGGTAAGTTGACAGTTTACCATACATCATTTATCTGTATATCAAGGCACTGTACCGTGTGTTAATGGAGGAGAAAGTCCAGCTACAAATTCACTCAGGAGGAGCATGACTATCCTTTTGGTCTTGGGGGAGAGCCAAACTCTAGTAGGACAAACTTGCTTGTCTGTAAAGGTCCTAGGGGTAGTGGAAAATTTGGACTGCAAACAACTGCTGCCTCACAGGAATTTATTGAAAACCAAAGACCAGGGAAATAGTCCCACATACATATTTGCATTTGATGGAAGGTCCAAAGAATATTTAAAAAATTCCCCAAAACAGCGAAAGAATAATGTAAAATGTCTAAGGTTACTGTTCATGCTAAAGTTTAAAGTGAAACCTATGCAGTCCGTCTCCTATAGGGCTAGGCTACTCTTCTGAGATCAGAAAAACGGCATCACAGATTTGAACTGGTAATCAATACTCCAACCAGCTCATCTCCCTGCCACCAATGATTTCATGTTGACATCAATTGAGAAATATGAAGATTGATTCATCTGTGAGAGATCTTTCGTTAGCAACAATACAAATAAGCCAACGCACGTCAACAATTTTTTTTTTTTTTGGGGGGGGGGGGGGGGGTGAGGTCAAGCTTCCAAAAAGACAACAATAACGTATCTTTGTACTGGTCACGGTCTAATCTGCTGAAAGAAAAACAAAGGGAGCGGGGACCCAGTTTATCCATAACAGCGATGACTCACAGAAATATCAGATGAGCATGACCCAGATTAGCAGAGGCATGTCACGAGAGGCATGGCTGGGTGATGTCATGAGTTGAAACACTAGCGTATGACATCACATTCAAGAGAGAGGCAGGCATTGTGTGGTGGAGCCATGAGTTGAAATAATGGACTAAGATGTCACATTCAAGAGAGACACACACACAAATAATGTCGACCAAGAAAGCAACTTGTGGCGAGTGTTACAGTGAAGCTGGTTAACTTTGAACATGCGCAAGATACCGCAATATCGTCTGAGATGGAATATTTAGTCAAGTTACAGGCAGCACATGTGAGATACAACAGTGTCATCCTGCCTGAGATGTCAGTCTGTGTGACTGCACTGTTGACAAATACAATGATCAACTTGCCATATATTTCAAATGTTGATTGTATTCAAGCCGCTCTGGCATTCGACATCAGCTGCCCAAGTGATCCGGGTTCAATTCTCATACGTTTCGACCAACACGGCTCACTTAAACTATGAAAATGGGAATCAGAGAATTTCTCTGAATAAACAGAGCGGCCTGGCGTGGTACTGACGACATAATTGATTAATGTGTTGACTATCATGAACAAACATATAAGATTGGCTCTAATACTACAGGGAGGAGCCGCAGTGGCGGACTAGTTAGTATTCTGGTTTCCAGATAAGAATGGTCCGGGATTCGATCGGCAGAAGTGGCGGATTTTTTTTTCGAACGACAAGGCTCCGTGGTTCACCTAGCCTCTAAAAATAGGTACCAGAGATTCTTCTGGGAAGTAAGGCGATCTGACCACATCACCCAAAATTGTATCATCATAGAAAAATATGTTCACTAGCACCATATTCCCCATACATCTAGCAAGGCGTGGAGGGAGGCAACCGTTACTTTTACTTAATACCATTTCACAAAAGACGACACACAAGCCGGGTAGTCTTTTAAACACCCCCCCCCCCCCCAACCCACAATAAAAAAAAAAAATCAAACGATTATTCACAGGCGGTTTGCGGAGTTCCTGCGCTAGAGGTATGTCCCAGTTTTACACTTTGTTCTGCGTAACAGATATTTATATTTGTACAACAGGCAGGAAAAACTACAATAGCCTTTATCTGTGGCAGGCGACAACAGGGAGGTATAGTTGGGGCGGGAAGGGAAGCGTTACAGAAGTCAGGTGTCAAGACTAAAGAAAGTGTCAAGGTTGTGACATGAGTCTAAGGTCACAGAACAAAACTCGATGTCTTGCGCCCCCCCCCCCCCCTGTTTAGCAGTCAATGCGATGTTTCTTGTAGTATTTCTTTTTGTTCTGCCCGCCTCTATAGTTTTTTCTATCTTTCTTCAAAGCTCACTCATGCAGTTATCTTATATTAAATTCTATTTTCTTCCATAGAAAACCTCAGTTTTCAAATCCTCTCTAAGAGACCGCAACAATAAATGTATCAACTCTCTCTAGAGGCCCCTGCAAATAGGTTCAATGTTCCCCACAAAAAACGAGTACAACAACAACAACAACGTCGCATATTTGTGAAATTCTTTCTCTCTCACACACTGACTGCACATGCTCAGCGATTCTCAATTTCTAAACGACAATCTAGAAAGGGAACGGCTGTGTACATATCCTCAGAGCTAGAGACCAAGCACAATCGTGTGTATGATTGGCTCCCCAAATTCTCAGTGATTCCGTGATAATTCTGACGCGTTATTGACATCACATGGATGTTGCTTCAATGATTCCGTTTTAATATTTCTGATCTGGCTTTCAAAGAAGAGGAAGCAAAACAGAAAATGTGTAAAAAAAAACTCCAGCACAGAAACATAAAACAAAAATAAAAACAAACAGCCACATTATAGGCTAAGGAAGAAAGTTATCTGTGAGAAAGTTCACCTATCTCAGTTTGATGGTCACAACCACAGTTCCTGCGAAGAAGAAATAAATCCCTGAATCGGAAAGGCAACTTCCACTTTTGGTAAACTTAAAGACAGAGCATGGGCAAACACCAAATTAACACTCAGACTAAGATTAAAATTTACCGAAGTTGTGTGCTTTACACTTCTATACGGACCAGAAACTTGGATTACCCATGCAGGGCAGGAGAAACAGTTAAACAGCTTTCATGTACATTGACTTCGAAAGATTAAGAAGATCAAATGCTAGGACAAAGTAACCAACTCTTACGATGAGCCAAACTCCCATCCATCATGGCAACACTTAAGAGTCGTAGACTCGGTGGACAGATTCAGCCAAAAGAAAAACTGTCCAGCAAAGCAGAATCCAGCACACGACACTAATATTTTTACCAAACTACTGACTTATCATGAGTGCTTTCTAACAACCGTCTGTCAAGACGCCAAAGGCCATATAATTAAGGGTAGATGCAACATGTAAATGCCCATGAATATAGAAAGTCTTTCCATTCCGCACAAAAGGTATGAACATATTGAGTGAAAGTGGTCTTGCTAGTCGTACTTGAAATTACAGATATTTACTAACAGCTTGGTTAATGAGGACGTCACAAACTCGACACTGCCATCATCGCCGCCGTTGTAGCAAGAAGTGACAACAAAGCTCTGCATTAATTACTGGATATGTACGTTCAAACAACAAACAAACAAACAAACAAGAAGACACTGGCTCTGCCTTCTTGTGCGAATGGAGCTCAATAAATCAAAATAAAGATGCGAGGACAGACTTAAGTGCAAGCAGATATGCCATTCTTTGGCAAATATGGATACGCAAACAGAAGTGGTGCACAACTAAAAAAACAATATCAATAAAACACACTATCATGACGTCATTATCCTAGACACGAGATCTCCCAGTGGTAGGGAATAGTGTGGAGAATAAAGACGACATGCCTTGTGCAGTCACCATGTCTTATTCCATCCTCGAAAGAGATGAGAGATGGTACCCAATGAAAACAAGAAGTACTTCTTGTAATAGAAAACAAATGGCATAAACATGGGCTTTAAATACGCAAACAGAACAGAAAACTGAAGCCTTTGAAATGTTGATCTACAGGAAAATGGGAGAGAATTGGGTAGAAGGACAAGAAGACTAAGAAGTTCTGAATCAGCTGAAAAAAAAGAACTACTTAGCACAATTCGAAAAGGTCAACGGAAATTTGTTTGACAAGTGAAGAGAAACAACACCATACTAAAAGTCATCTTGGAAGGGAAGTACAAGGTAGACCCATGCTAAAGTGGACTTGATAACATCAAAAAGTGGACAGTTGAACCTATGACAACGTGCATCATCAAGACAAGAGACAGAGTCAAATGGTACTCCGTCGAGGCCAACCTTCGATGTGGAGACGGCACCCAATGACTGAAACTAGCAACGGTGGAGAATGTGATAGGAAAAATGTCGGTTTTTATTTCAAGTCGAGACGAACTACTATAAGCTTATCGCAAACTGTTAGCACGTGCAGCATGTCATGTTCAAAGGACGTTACCACACGTAGTGTAATAGCGCTACTGGAGGACTTTAGAATTACTAATGTCATCTTGCTATCCCGTGTTGTGTGTATGTGTGTGGTGGGGGGGGGGGGGGGCGGGCACGCGCTTAACCCAAAAGATCCAATCCTGCCACACTATCAAGCTCCTCTACCACACCGTCATGGACATCCACACACAAAAATGGGACCAATGAAGGAAGTTAATCCCATTTCTGGATTTTGTAAAAACATTGTTATAGTCACTTCTAAAGTCAGTATGGTCACATGTATTAAGTTAGCCATCCTGGAACTATTTATTTGAATGATGTGTGCTCACCGCTCTAAAGCTGCACTCACTGGTCTTTTATTGATAGATTTAGTTCTAGGACTTGTTCGGAAAGATAGATACCAACATTTTAATTCAAATAACTTTCCTTTAACAATGCGCGGGCGCGCGTACACGTCATAGATTTAGTTCTAGGACTCGTTCGGAGAGATAGATACCAACATTTTAATTCAAATAACTTTCCTTTAATAATGCGCGGGCGCGCGTACACGTCATAGATTTAGTTCTAGGACTTGTTCGGAAAGATAGATACCAACATTTTAATTCAAATAACTTTCCTTTAATAATGCGCGGGCGCGCGTACACGTCATAGATTTAGTTCTAGGACTCGTTCGGAGAGATAGATACCAACATTTTAATTCAAATAACTTTCCTTTAATAATGCGCGGGCGCGCGTACACGTCATAGATTTAGTTCTAGGACTTGTTCGGAAGATAGATACCAACATTTTAATTCAAATAACTTTCCTTTAATAATGCGCGGGCGCGCGTACACGTCATAGATTTAGAATGATGTCAAGCTTGCACCTGCCATTAGTTCACATAACTGAAAGTGTTTGTTCTGCGATCATAAATAAATTTGTTATAAATAGACACACTATTTATGATAGCAGGACTCACGCTTTCCACGACTGTCCTTGTTGCGCTTTACAGTGTAGAAGTATGAAGCCAAGCTGTAAAGTCCACCCAGTAATCTACACACGTCACAGGAGCATGCTAAGTGTTCACAAAAACATGAGTCTCACACGTCGTGGCGATTGCTTTGACCAAGCGGCCTTTATCCCTCTGGTTCTATCGTGTGAACCTCCCGACAGACACCATTAATGGTAATATGTGTCGCAAAGAGAGTTTTAGTGTTAACATGAGTTGTTCTTGATTACTTTTATGTTTTATTTGAACCCACCTTTGACGGTAAACATGATTTAAACTGCAACAATAACCCGAACGCTCAACTGACAGAAACGTTATCAATAATGCCATCATTAACGTCACGAGTTTCAGAGAAAGAAACACAACGTCTACTCAATCAGCTCTCAATTTGTGCGCTAGCACTCAAATTAACACGTTAATTGTGAATATCAAGCCAAAAAAACAACGTTAAATATCTGGCAACAACAATCTCTGAAGATGATAAAATCGATAAAGAAATAGATATACGATACAACAAGAGAAACCAAATAAAGAAATAGATATACGATACAACAAGACAAACCAAATAAAGAAATAGATATACGATACAACAAGACAAACCAAATAAAGAAATAGATATACGATACAACAAGACAAACCAAAAAAAGAAATAGATATACGATACAACAAGACAAACCAAATAAAGAAATAGATATACGATACAACAAGACAAACCAAATAAAGAAATAGATATACGATACAACAAGAGAAACCAAATAAAGAAATAGATATACGATACAACAAGACAAACCAAATAAAGAAATAGATATACGATACAACAAGAGAAACCAAATAAAGAAATAGATATACGATACAACAAGACAAACCAAATAAAGAAATAGATATACGATACAAGACAAACCAAATAAGAAATAGATATACGATACAACAAGACAAACCAAATAAAGAAATAGATATACGATACAACAAGACAAACCAAATAAAGAAATAGATATACGATACAACAAGAGAAACCAAATAAAGAAATAGATATACGATACAACAAGAGAAACCAAATAAAGAAATAGATATACGATACAACAAGACAAACCAAATAAAGAAATAGATATACGATACAACAAGACAAACCAAATAAAGAAATAGATATACGATACAAGACAAACCAAATAAAGAAATAGATATACGATACAACAAGACAAACCAAATAAAGAAATAGATATACGATACAACAAGACAAACCAAATAAAGAAATAGATATACGATACAACAAGAGAAACGAAATAAAGAAATAGATATACGATACAAAAAGACAAACGAAATAAAGAAATAGATATACGATACAACAAGACAAACCAAATAAAGAAATAGATATACGATACAACAAGACAAACCAAATAAAGAAATAGATATACGATACAACAAGACAAACCAAATAAAGAAATAGATATACGATACAACAAGACAAACCAAATAAAGAAATAGATATACGATACAACAAGAGAAACCAAATAAGAAATAGATATACGATACAACAAGACAAACCAAATAAAGAAATAGATATACGATACAACAAGAGAAACCAAATAAAGAAATAGATATACGATACAACAAGACAAACCAAATAAAGAAATAGATATACGATACAAGACAAACCAAATAAAGAAATAGATATACGATACAACAAGACAAACCAAATAAAGAAATAGATATACGATACAACAAGACAAACCAAATAAAGAAATAGATATACGATACAACAAGAGAAACGAAATAAAGAAATAGATATACGATACAACAAGACAAACCAAATAAAGAAATAGATATACGATACAACAAGAGAAACCAAATAAAGAAATAGATATACGATACAACAAGACAAACCAAATAAAGAAATAGATATACGATACAACAAGACAAACCAAATAAAGAAATAGATATACGATACAAAAAGACAAACCAAATAAAGAAATAGATATACGATACAACAAGACAAACCAAATAAAGAAATAGATATACGATACAACAAGACAAACCAAATAAAGAAATAGATATACGATACAAAAAGACAAACCAAATAAAGAAATAGATATACGATACAACAAGACAAACCAAATAAAGAAATAGATATACGATACAACAAGAGAAACCAAATAAAGAAATAGATATACGATACAACAAGACAAACCAAATAAAGAAATAGATATACGATACAACAAGACAAACCAAATAAAGAAATAGATATACGATACAACAAGACAAACCAAATAAAGAAATAGATATACGATACAACAAGAGAAACCAAATAAAGAAATAGATATACGATACAACAAGACAAACCAAATAAAGAAATAGATATACGATACAACAAGACAAACCAAATAAAGAAATAGATATACGATACAACAAGACAAACCAAATAAAGAAATAGATATACGATACAACAAGAGAAACCAAATAAAGAAATAGATATACGATACAACAAGACAAACCAAATAAGAAATAGATATACGATACAACAAGAGAAACCAAATAAAGAAATAGATATACGATACAACAAGACAAACCAAATAAAGAAATAGACATACGATACAACAAGACAAACCAAATAAAGAAATAGATATACGATACAACAAGACAAACCAAATAAAGAAATAGATATACGATACAACAAGAGAAACCAAATAAAGAAATAGATATACGATACAACAAGAGAAACCAAATAAAGAAATAGATATACGATACAATAAGAGAAACCAAATATTGGGACAGCTATCTCCATATTTAACACAAAACAGTAAATAAACAGTACCCAGTACCACGAAGAAACATCTTATACAGAGTATATTCATTCCAACATTGTGTTACAAAAGCCAAACATGGTCACTTACGCCTTAGCATAAAAGAAAGCTTGCCACCACAGAGATGAAATGTCTGAGAAAAGCGCTTGGAGTGACAAGAAAAGACAGAATCAGAAATCATATTATAAGAGAAAGAGTATTGGCATTGAGCCATCCTAAGCTACATACAGAGACAACAAATAGACTTGTTCTCATCTAGAAAGAATGCTGTCTGATTCCTTACCATACAAAGCATATATTAATAGAGGATAAGGGAGAAGAGCAAGAGGCAGATCCATAGGAAGATCATTAAGATGTACAGACAACATCAAAGAAACGTTACAACAAAAATCAATTGACAATGAATGAGACCGCTATAAGAACGAGAACTAGAACTTTGTAACTTTCTCGACACCCGAACGGGTACAAGTGGAAGTGAAGAAAGAAAGAAAGAAAGAAAGAAAGAATGAAAGAAAGAATGAAAGAATGAAAGAAAGACTGTGACTGCCCTTTTCTTTACTATAAAAACAACAATGATGTATTCATACAGCAATATGTACACCTCATAGTTATCATTTATGTCCGTACATAGAGAGAATCTACGGATGTACAATAAACAAATATACCAGTTTTTTTTGTGTGTAAACACGCACATACACCCCCCTCCCCCAAAAGACGTAATGGTTGAGCTGCGCGCCATTGGTGGACGTCGCCGAGCCTTGAGTCATACAGGGCCTCCATACCAGAATTATGACATCACCTAATGTGACACCGCCAGCCCCCGCCCGCCAACATAAAGATGATGATGGTGGTGGTTGGTGGTAGCGGCTAGAAGGAAGAAGATGGAAGCCACGAACTTTCCGTTTTAATCGTCCCACACACTGGCGGGCTTCTCTCTGTGTGTATCCTTGAATGTTTTCTGTGTCAATCAAGGAACTAGCTTTCGTGTCGCAGAGAGAGAGAGAGAGAGAGAGAGAGAGAGAGAGAGAGAGAGAGAGAGAGAGAGAGACAGAGAGAGACTTCGCAAAAAAAGACAAAACAAAGAAATAAACCAAAAACTAGAATCAACAAGAAAATATACAGCAATTACTTGTAAATGGTGGTGGCGAACCATTTCTGCTATTTGTTTCCTGGGACACCCGTTGGCATTACAAATAACCAGTGAGGTAAAAATGTGTTTCCCTCCCAAAATTATGGCTGGTATCATCACCTTCACAGCCACTATGGGGTTACATCTACATAGTGACAACAAAGACACAGATTATTTTTTTTTCTTGCACCATGCGCGCGCGCACTCACTTATAGCCTTGGACGATAGATCTCTGAAAGTAAAGCCCACACAATTCGAAGACAGCGTTCCTTCAACTAGAACCTCGGGACGCCATTCCATGAGAGATAATTCACTGAGGAAGGCAGCCAGGGTAGCTGTGAGCACCACGAGCTGTGAAACTGAAAGTAGACCTCTAATTTAGTTTGTCTTTAAACCAGGGACGGGAAAAAAAACCTACCAAAAGTCACATCAAATGTAATGAGATAAATGAAGTGAGCTTCCATCTTGGGCAGATCTTTCCTCAATGGACATGCGCTTTTACGTGTGACATTCCATAGGTGATGACGACTCACATGACTACTGCTTCAATTCGACAGGAAAATGTTCTATTTTCTTGACGATCCTGTATATTTCATTGGAATTGTGGTCTCACATTGACTGTACTTGAAGTGCAACCATTCGAACAGATGTACTATTGTGCTACCAATGGGAAATAATCTACCTCATTTCTCAATAAAGGAGAGAGAGAGAGAGAGAGAGAGAGAGAGAGAGAGAGAGAGAGAGGAGAGAGAGAGAGAGAGAAAGAGAAAGAGAGGGAAACCATTGAAACTGATAGCCAGCGAGACTGTAAACCAAATTTGGCGCTGTATATAACTTTGTAGTTGTGAACAAAAGGTTTTGAAATGTGGCCTTGTTTGATAATAAAGAACAATTCTGACTAATTCACTGCCCGGCATGTGTCAGTTCTAATATGTTCTTAGTAACCAGAGCTGGCTTATTTATGCAGCATTGGTAGTATCGGGCCACTGATAGTACAGCTGGTTTAATCCACGCCTTATAAGTGCACTAAGCCACGCAGACATAGCTGGTGTCTTTTTACAAAGTAACTTGTGCGAGGGCAAGACTAAAAGAGCGCTAAATGTGATCTGATACGATGATTTAGAACACAGACACAAACCGGTGAACTGATATTGATAACATGTCATAGAAAACTGTCGTGAAAACTCTGAACTAATCACAGGGAACAAAGCACTATAAGTTAAAAAAAAATAAGTACAATGGAGCAGATATTTGCGAATTATAGGTGTAGTGCGATCTCAAGCCACGCCCATAGTTTCTCACCCATGGCTGGATGTAAGTGCTGTATATTATCTTCTTACTCGGATGCAAGCCTGCTGCTGTATGGGCTCGTCCCTGTAGACTAGAAGTACAAGCAGATTTATTGTTCTTTGATTACAGCATCTCTAACGTTGATCACTGCGGGGCACATTTATATCACAACACTCCCCCCCCCCCAAAAAAAAAAAAATAAAATAAAATAAAATACATCAGGTGTTACAAATATCACGTGAATTTAATCTGACTGGCAAGAACATCGGGTCTCTGTGTGCACTCATGCTGCCACATCCAGCATGAGAATACAAATCGCTTTTATTTACAATAAGTTCTTTCTGACACCATTCTACCACAATCTGGAACATTCCTATAATAGCAAATTGACAACGGTCAATATGCTTGAACTGTTATGGTATGTACAAAAGAGGTGAGATGTAGAATGGCTCAGGCAAAAGCAGCTTTCCGAAAAATGAGGAAGATACTATGCAATCCATTTTTGACAATAGAAACTAGAAAAAGAGTTCTTAAATGTTATGTAGAGCCAGTCTTAACATATGGATGCGAATCATGGACAATAGGACAACAGACAAGAAAATCACTGGAGTCTGTAGAAATGTCGTTTTACAGAAGAATGTTGAGAGTACCATGGACAGCTAAGAAGAGTAATGAAGATGTTCTGAGAGAGGTCAAAACAAAAAGAGAGCTAATTTCCAATATTATGAAGAAACAATAATAATTTTTTGGCCATGTAATGAGAAGAGAATACCTGGAATATATTGTAACAACTGGACAAATTGAGGGACGAAGAGATAGAAGGAAGCAAAGAGAAAAAATAACAGACAGCTTAAGAGAATGACTTGGCAGAACGTTAACAACAGAAATGATAAACAGCTGCCAAGATCGAAAGTTGTGGAGATACATGATCACCTACGCCAGTAGGTCCGGTACTTGATGATGATGATGTTATGGTATGAATGAAATCAAGATATACTGCCGTGCACGAGGAAGGGTTTAAAAAGAGCTGTCAACAACCAAGAGCACCTCTACAGTGGTGCCGCGTACTTCCAACTTTGTCCACGAGACCACTCAGACTGTGAAGTGTTCAACGGCCGAAATAATGTTGTTTTTCCATCAGAAATAACAGAAAGTGAATGAACCCATTCTCTGACCCTAAACAATATCTATTTTGATAAACTTAAACAGCAAATATACATAATTTAATAAAGATAATACAATTTAATGTCCTGACAAGTTAAAACATGAAATCAATAAATAAATACCAAATAATATTAAAATTACAATTACTGTAACTTGTTCTTTATTCACTTTAATCGTCGATATTATATTCCCCCCCCCCCCACCCAAACATCTGAGGCTTGCTGCTTCCAAACTCTTTTTGGACGCTATATATAGTTAATAGATAGTGGTAACATATAACAAAACACCCAAAGTAAAGTAAAAAACGGAAAAAAAAAGAACAAACAAACACGAGTGAAACGCAAATAATTCCGGGATCTCGAATTTAGCGTTTGAACTCTGGAACTTTCGAAGTACGAGGCTCCATTGTCGTGACATTAAATGAGAGAAGTTCTGCACGACTTGTGCAGACAATACGCTTAAGCCTGCAACAACTGTTGTGATCATATGTTTAGATAGAGAGAGAGAGAGAGAGAGAGAGAGAGAGAGGAACAGATATATGTGGTTAACGTGACGCTTGTAGGTCAAGACTATGAAGCATAGTACAAGAGTCAAGCAGCTAAAGAAATGAATCAGCTGTTATCTGTCAACACTAGTAACGATGAGAGAGTGCTCAAGGTGGGCTGCTTCGGTCACATTGTGAGAGAGAAACTTCATGCACAGTTTGGGAGAGACTATACAACAACTAGCAGGGGAATGGAGACTGATGTGCTTGCTGCCACCACAAGGCAAAGGCAGTTACAATGTAAGGCTCTCAAGAGATCAAGATGGATGGGTCAGTGGATAGAGCATATATAGAGGCTTCTTCCCTTGTGTGGAGCTACCGTACTGGGGTGAAGGACATGAAGACTAATGTCAGAATTGGCCAGTGGAGGAATAGTAATTATGGACAGAACGTATTGGTATGTTTCATTACAGAACGAGGGTATACTGGTAATTACGGACCAAAGGTATACGGGTAATAATTACGGATCAGTTGTATACTGGTTAAAAAAAAACAGTTGACCGAATACATAGGGGTAACAAATTACGTACCTAAGGTATAGGCCGTATAGGGTAATAACCTAAGGACCAAAGGTAAGAGAATAATTAATTACAGACATGAAGTATGAGGGTAATAGATTATAGACAAAACATATTAAGATGACAACATTTTAGATGAGGTCATGATAACAAGTGATTGTGAATTGAAAAAAACTACAGGCAAGGAGGCAAACAGCGAGCAGGTAGAGGCGAGAGAAATGAGAACATTTATTTCTTCTTTAAACCAACAAGGAATAGAAACCATCAGAATGCATACCCCAGGCGTAACTTCGATCTTTCATGAACCCCAATATACACATGTGTGTATACGAGGCCATAATCAGAGAGAATGAATGTAGTTTTTGCACCAATATTTTACATAATATGCTTCAATCAGTTAAAGACTGAATCTTACCAACTGATCGATATTTCAGCTGACATTAATCACAGTCCACCCGCTCATGGTACGAAGCATAGTAATAGTTTATATACTTCTACAACCAGGGTGAAGATGTTTAAAATTATTGAGAACGTCGGCATTTGCAGTGTCTAGTTTGACTTCATGCCTGGCTCCAGTGATGAACGTGTCCACGATTGTGGGAGATTTCCAGCAGCTCATCGCGTCAAGATGTCGAAGCTGGCCACTGAATCAAAGACAATGTAAGTAGCATTAGACCGCTGGCTGAAGCTCAAGGAGAGACAGCGCACATAGCTTATTAAATACGTCACTAAATACAACAGGCAGCTGCAATCTATTTTATATTCTCGACAAATTTTGCCAATTTTTGGCTACTACTTTTTAAAACAAAACAACTTTTATGATTTAATTTGTAAATGTAATTACATGCCATATTTTGTTATACATTCTCTTATTTATTTAGAATGGCTTTACAAGATGCTTAAATTGTTTATTTGAAGAATGCAGCTAAGTCAAGGTTAACA
This sequence comes from Megaustenia siamemsis, assembly GCA_032433765.1. NCBI lineage: Eukaryota > Metazoa > Mollusca > Gastropoda > Stylommatophora > Ariophantidae > Megaustenia > Megaustenia siamemsis. The sequence continues at coordinate 77,514,557 of JAVIAB010000050.1, forward strand.
ATATCTCGTTCTGGTTGGATCGGGCTGACGTCGTCAATGCCCTCCGAGATGTGGGAAGGGAACAGGACTTCGACAACCATGAGTCCACGTCGCTCCTTCGAATGAAAGAGATGGGAGTTAAGACGGGCACAGTCAAAAAACGAGAAACTTAAGAAGGCGTATACAAAGACTTATCAACCAACGCAGAACTGGAGTCGTCAGTCGCTGGACACTGCAAGATTTGCTGAGGAGGAGATCCGAGCACCTATGGACATGTTCGGAGTGCAAAGATGAGGACCCGCAAACAATTCAATAACGTAGAGCCACACATATACTAGTATTTAGTCCTGGACATTTGGACAACAGATTAGAAAATATTTGAAGGCCACAACAAATGTGTTTTTACCATAAGAAGGTTGAACATACTGTGCTCAGCTAAATGGAATTCTACTGGAGGTCAAGGCAACAAGAAACAAATATTATTTGGCATCGGAATGAGAGAGGAACGGATAACAACCGCAACAATTTTGGAAAGAAAGAAAAGATAAACGGAAACAAAGAGAAAAGATAGCAGATAGCTTAAGAGAATGGCATGGTAGGAAATTAACAGCAGAATTTATAAACGAGAGAGAGAGAGAGATGGAGAGGGAAAGATGTGGCAAGCCACACTAGCTTAGGCCAGAACTTAATGATGACTATACATTTCATTGTGGAACTGGAGTTTCACAATCCCGTTCTCACTTGAGTTCCCTTGGTAAAGGAGAAGATCTAGTATGTCTGATCAAAGGTCATAGCTCTCCACAAAACTGCTACTGTTGAATTGTTGCTTCCATTCAGCCTGAGAGCACGTCCTTTAGTTATTAGAACAAAATGGCAACGCCAGTTTAATAAGTCTTTTCGGCGACATTAGTCCAGCAGCTCAAAGTTTTATTTCACGTAGCCAGGCCCAATTTAGATCTCTACGAATGTCACGACCGCATAAATGTCAGTTATTTTTGCAGTCAACTACCAAACAGGCGCGGGAAAGCATTTCATGTGAGCTAAGCCGTGGAAAGAGTGTACGTTTCATGACCTGTGGGTCAGAACTACTGCTATGGCGGCGTGGCCACTAGTGTGCCATTTCGTGGGTTAATAGCCTAGTCGTTATTATGTTTATGTCCGTAATTTTCATTGGTTTTCTTCGCACAACAGGTCGGTGGAGTCGTGGGATCCTGTGTGGCTGTGTCGTGGGATGTGGCAGCAGCGCTACAGGACAGAGTGGATCAGAACGACTACAACGTCTACAGCGATTAGAGAATATTTGCTGCCAGGCCATCATTGTTGTAGCTTGAGAACCTCTGACAAACAATGTCACAAGGACTCACAAAAAGCTGATGCACTCAGCTACTTTTATACATGGAACAAAACAAAAACAGCAAAACCTCACTTTATCAGTGTTGATGACAATTTTACACGCAGGTTTTTTAACTTGGAGATGATATACGACCATTCCAGAATTGTCCAAAGATTTGCGTTATTCTGACATGATATTCTTGTAAAAAGCTTCAGTTGTCAGTCCCCCTAACACGTCATCATCAGTCCAGTATATGTGCAACTACATGGAGCAGGATTATGATTAACTATATACAATCATCGCTTCGATGTGACAACTTATAATATTCGTGCATCGACTGAAGTCTCGTGAACTATAGCTCGTTTCAAATCACTTGCCCAACTTCAAAACGCTATTACTCAGTAACCGTTTGTTAAAAACTGTTGAAATTTTCCAAATGTTATTAGAATGCAAAAGACCCTTTAAATGTATATTTAACAAATATCTTGCAGCTGCAGTTTTCTTAAAGCGGCGAATTTCTTTGATGTTTGTCAAAATTGTAAATTGTGAACCCCTAAATAATAGAAATTACCGTAGTTGCTGGTCTATGATTAATTTTCACTAGGTAAAGGCGTGGCCGTAATGGGGAAATAACTGGATAAGACAAAACACCAGGAGAATTATTGTCTTCTCAGTTCGAGGACGGACGATAATATCAAGGTATACATGTATGTCCAATTTTCATAGTTGTGTGGTCCTGAAAAGGACCGTTTGTTGAACTAATTTAAGGTAATATAGGGGCCAACATTGTGGGGGCTATATACTTTCATTCTGAATCAGACGAGTCTAAAAGATTAATAACTGTTTGGGTTGAACATTCCACAAACCATCATTTTTCCAATATTCCTCTTCCTGTTTTAAGACGTGGTCTTCACATTTAGCCCAATAATCTTTGTCTATATTTAATAAAGCGAGATTAGCAAGAGTCTTTACATCGCATATTTTGAATGTTGTATTTTCATCTGCCACTTGTCCTTTTAATTTTGCCCAGATTAGTTCTATTGGATTTAAATGAGCATGGTAAGGTGACACCCTCAAACTTATATGACCGTGCTCTTGGATAATCTTATCTATTTGAAAAATCTGTGTCCTTTGTTTTTGCTTTACTAGAGATAGTAATTCAGGTTTTAAGTACATGTTATTAAATTGTATGTGTTCCTTTGTGAGCCATATCTTAATAGCATCTTTTGTACTGGATGACGTCGGGACTTTATCTTCAAGTGCAACAATGTTGTGGTACGCTGCATTGTCCATTATTAGGCAAGATGGTCGATCTAGTGATGGGAGAACAGAATTTTCAATCCAATGTCTAAATATGTGACCATTCATCTCAGAGTGATAATCCCGATTGTCTATGGATTTTGAAAGAAAAATGAGCTCTGCATTCTGTATTAGTCCATGTTGTCGACTACCTGCATGAGCAATTATCAAGCGCTGTCCTTTGATGCTAGGTATTAATCTCTTAATCTTTCCATCTGATGACTGCCATTCCTTTGGTTAGTGTGGTGAGCATTGATCCATGTTTCATCCAAGTACACAATATCATAACCTTGCTTGCGCACCTCTTTTACTTCACGTAAGTACTTGCTTCTCATGACTACTACATGTGGCTTCTCACAGATGATGATTCGTCCATTGGAATACTTTCTGAATGTAAAGCCTGCAGCTCTCACATTCCTCCATAATGTAGACTTTGATATTTCAATACTGTTGTTCTTTTTCAGCGATACTTTTAATTTTCTTATTGTAACAGTTTCATTCATACCCAACATTTTGCGAATTTCACTTCTAATAAGTTCACTGTCGAAATTATCCAACATTTTTGCTCTTCCTTGTGATTTTGTATATTTTGAACATTGACGGTCACGTGCTTGAATCCAGCGATTAAATGACCGTTTAGATAAATCCAAAATGTGTCTTGTCCTATTCTCAGGGTTTTCTAAAGAATGAAATAATCTTCCTCGTTTAGCCTCTTTGCAAAAATAGTCATACATTTTTATTGCGATGTTTTGTAAACTGCAGAATTTCATTTTAAGACTCATGATAAATGTTATCTTTCCACGTCTACACCTCTGAAAGAACGGAAATGGAACACACAATTTCTCAAGTGTCTAATTGTGTCACAAAACCACAGCGAAAGCGTGCAAACACGTTAATTTTACCGTGTATGGATTTTTACTCGCTATTTTTAACTTAAAATACTGTAGACATTAAGTTTTGACTACATCAATGGGTCGTTATAAATTTATATAAATCAAATAAGCAACAATAATAACCAAATGTTTTTTTTTTTTAATGAAATTAATTCCCTGTTGGGTTCTAATCATTATAACTTTACATGCAAATTTTGAACAACTTACAACAAGCGGTTAAAAAGCTATCGATTTTAAAAGTTGGGCACGAGTTATGAAACAAGCTATTGATGATGATACAGAATGTTTCATTGAATCTGTCCTACAAGTGCATACCTACTATCTTATCATACGGGGAACACGATCTATGCGGCCTGCTGCTGCCACGGCCACCCGGTCAGCTCATGAAGATCACATTGGATATTTGAGAAGGGATCACCGGAAAAGATCGCGTCACAACAGATTGGCTAGCGCGGAAATGATCGCGTCACAACAGATTGGCTAGCGCGGAAATGATCGCGTCACAACAGATTGGCTAGCGCGGAAATGATCGCGTCACAACAGATTGGCTACCGCGGAAATGATCGCCATGAGGGATCGGTTGGTATCAAAGAACTAGTTTTGGACACCTTAAAATGTCTCCAGCATAATTCGAGAAATCAAGAACTAGTTTTGGACACGCTAAAATGTCTCCAGCATAATTCGAGAAATCAAGAACTAGTTTTGGACACGCTACAATTTCTCCAGCATAATTCGAGAAATCAAGAACTAGTTTTGGACACGCTAAAATGTCTCCAGCATAATTCGAGAAATCAAGAACTAGTTTTGGACACGCTAAAATGTCTCCAGCATAATTCGAGAAATCAAGAACTAGTTTTGGACACGCTAAAATGTCTCCAGCATAATTCGAGAAATCAAGAACCCTGTTGCAGAACTCGTGCTGACTCATCAGGTCAATAAATACTTCTCATACATTATCGTTGTTCTCATTTGTAGGTTTCAGCATACGATAAATGTCATCTATTCACAAATATACGGAGTCTGAACACTATCAATTACTCTTGTTTCGAACTTCTTCTTCTTCTTTCCTTCCTCATCTGTCTTTCAGCGTCGAGGGGAGATATAATTTGTGGTCTTTTGCTCTTCTGCTCGCCTCTGCTGCTGTTATATTTCCTAGTGCTTCTAATATTCAATCGATCCATCTTTTTCGTGGTCGACCCTTGGGTCTGGTGTTCTCACAACGTTTGTTGAAGGCTCGTTGTGTTGTGTTTTGTTCTTTCTGCCCTGTCACGTGGTCAAACCATTTTATCTGTTGTTTCCTTATATATTCTATGGCGGGGCTATTCCTAGCTCTTTTCTCAGTTCTTCATTTCTGATCTTATCTCTCAGACTGTTTCCTGTCATTCGTCTAACACATTTCATCTCAGTAGAGGTTATTTTTCTTATCGTTCTTGCATCTAGGGTCCAGGTCTGGCATTGGTAGCACAACGTTGAGATGAAGATTGTATTGTACAGTGCTCGTTTTGCTTCCAGAGTTATTCCTTGTTGGACAATAGTGGTGATAACTGTCCGATGATTTGTCAAGCTTTGTTGCATCTTGATTCTATCTCTGCTGTTTGATAATTATCGTTTGTCATTAGACCTCCTAGGTATATGAATTCCTCTACTTGTTTTAGTTGTCTGCCTTCTATAGTTATGTTGATGTTCTGTTTATTTTTGGCGACGTTCATGACTTCTGTTTTGTGATGTTGATTTTCGTGTTGCATTTTGTGCCTGAGCTGTTGAGTTTGTTTAAGTGTTCTTGTAGGTCTCCTAATGTTTCATGTATTAGTGCCTTGTTTCTATTAACCAATGAAATACATTTTATTTTAATTTGGCGAACTGAGTCTTCTGATTTCCACTGACTCGTATATAATTTGTGTCAGACAAATATTTGTTATGTCTGTTATTACAAACATAATTGACAGTGCCGCAACGAGGAAGTTTTCTGGCGAGTACATCAACATTGTGGACTACTACGGACAAGGGGTAGGGTTCGATCCCAACCGACGGCTCCGGGTTCACCCAGCCTTAAATGGGTACCGGATTTTTTCTGGGAAAGTAAAAGCAGCACGGGCGTAATACCGACCACATTACCCCAAAAATCATGTGCTGAAGGTCTGTAAAATATAGGGTCACTAACACCATATTTCCCTATACGCCACTTGGCGTGACGGGGGGTACTTTACTTTTTTTACATCAACATTGTGACACTACCAGTACAAGTCTACTCATATCATCGCCGCGTATAGTCAAGCTTCCTGCCTTATGGTGCTGAGAGTAAATGATTTCCTCTTCACTTATTGACTCGTCAGTGTTTGACATTTATGTTGCTCTTCCAACAACTTTCCCAATTTACTCCTAAATCTGTTGATGTATCCTCCGCTTCTATTGTTCTGTATATTCCCCGTTATCATTAGATTCCTTGGTCTTCTTTCTTATACTTCTTTTTTTTCTTTTTCAATAAAAAAGCATTTTTTTTAAAATGTAATAATGCAATCTACATAGTTCAGAGTGCCTGCAAACTCTGATTGAAAAAAAAAATTGATTGACTGATAACGTGTTGATTGACAGTCGACAATAAATTCAAAACAGTAAAATCACTGTATAAAAACAAGCTACAAAATTCCATCTGGAAAAGTATTCCCCAACCATCTCTGAACACAGCAGTAAAAAATATATGGAAGGCCAGAGGAGCAAGAGAGGAAACAAATAGGTGGCCTGATCTAGAGTAAGGATCAAACAGTAGCACCTCGGGGCAGTTCAGGAATGTCGAAACGATGACTCATAAGATGAGAACAGGTGAAGGGGTAGATTATTACAGATAAATCAAATGGGGAACGTGCTGACGAAACAGCGTTGTTTGTACACATTTTGTGGATTTCCATTTGGAAGGTACATATAATCTCTATAATTAGTCTTTGAAGATATACAGAGTACGTGTTCATCTCATGTATCTATCCGTAGGCGATTTCTGCTTGTGTGAACTTTTCATTATGAGGCTCAAGATATGAGGAAAACTGATTTAATTAACATATTGCTAGCATAATATACAAGCTGTGGCACAGCACCAGCATGGCAGTAAAATTAAAGTTACTGAGGGCGTGTATCTTCCCGATAGCAACTTGGTTGTGAATCATGGTCAATCTCGCAAATAGCAAGGAAGAAAATTGATTCAATCGAAACAATATGCCACAGAAAAATCTGTAAGATACCTTGGGTAATGAAAAAGAGTAGTGAAAACATACTAAAAGATTTAAACATTAAAAATAACTGGCTTATAAACACTATCCTACAGAGGACATTAGACTACTTTTGCCACGTCAAAAGAAGTAGAAGGCTGGGAAAAAAACAATAATGGAAAGCATGGCTCCCATGCGAAGCATCAGGGGCAAACCAAGAAGAAAGTAGTTTCAAGACATCAAGGAGACCTTGAGGATGACAGCAGAAGTTGGAGATGTGGCTAGAGACAGAGATTCTTTCAGAGGAGCTGTGGTGAATGTAGCGTTCTGTGGGAGATGTGGCTAGAGACAGAGATTCTTTCAGAGGAGCTGTGGTGAATGTAGCGTTCTGTGGGAGATGTGGCTAGAGACAGAGATTCTTTCAGAGGAGCTGTGGTGAATGTAGCGTTCTGTGGGAGATGTGACTAGAGACAGAGATTCTTTCAGAGGAGCTGTGGTGAATGTAGCGTTCTGTGGGAGATGTGGCTAGAGACAGAGATTCTTTCAGAGGAGCTGTGGTGAATGTAGCGTTCTGTGGGAGATGTGACTAGAGACAGAGATTCTTTCAGAGGAGCTGTGGTGAATGTAGCGTTCTGTGGGAGATGTGGCTAGAGACAGAGATTCATTCAGAGGAGCTGTGGTGAATGCAGCGTTCTGTGGGAGATGTGGCTAGAGACAGAGATTCTTTCAGAGGAGCTGTGGTGAATGAAACGTTCTGCACTGGACATGCGACCCGACGACGATAAATCTACTAGCACTTAGAGAATAATAGTGATGGCACTCGTCAACGATTTTATGTCGCAGTTGGGTTTGCACGTAGGTAAGAAAGGATACTCGTAATTTTGTTTTAAAAGACGAGGTCACTTGAATAAAAAAATACTGGGCAACAAATACTCTATGTAGTATAATAATTATCCCTGGTAAAATGAGGTGAAAGTCGCAGGGCAGGAATGTATTGCTTCACGACATTCATGGACAGGAAAGACAATCAATACTTACTAGGGATAAACGGCTCTCTTGGGTTGAGCATTACATCATTGGCGTGGAGCATTTTAATATTACAGCAACAGGAGTCGGAGGTGACACGACACAGGGGTACTACATGACACGGCTAATTAGGTGAACAGTTTAAATTAAAGTCAATAAAGCAATTTAAACACTTCAAAATAATTTGGAGAAAATCTGAACATAATAAAAAATCAAATGAATGGCAATAAAGACCTGGAGCTGCCGCAAGAGAGAGAGAGAGATCGCGCTGCACTTCCTCCACGCTAGACAAATACAAACATGAGCAGGAAGTTGTTCTGAAACAGTTGAGTGATGTTCATAAGAGAATACAAATGATGTCAAACCTGCTAGTTGTTATAGGCCTCTCTTCACATATAAGTAAAAACAAAGCGCATTGGTATCTCTGTTATCACTTCAGTCCTTCTTCCCTAGCACACCGACAGAGGATAACACCAGTACATAAACAAAGGAGCACATGTGAGGGTATCTGGGATAATTTAGAAAGTCAGCTACTATCACAATAAAGGCAGTTATTGCAGCCTAGATAGAGACTATTTTATATTTTAATCTGCCATGATCACAACGTTTTTTTTTTTTTAAATCTCGGCCGCCGCCAATAGGATTAGGTATTATAGCTTGTTTCATAAGTCGTGCCCAACTTTTAAAATCAATATCTTTTAAACCGCTTTTTGTAATTTTTTCAAAATTTGCATGTAAAGTTATAATGATTAGAACCCAACAGGGAATTAATTTCATTAAAAACAAACATTTGGTTATTATTATTGCTTATTTGATTTATATAAATGTATAACGACCCATTGATGTAGTCAAAACTTAGTGTTTACAGTATTTAAGTTAAAAATAGCGATTACAAATCTATACACGGTCAAATTTACGATTTTTCACGCTTTAAACGTGAGCTGTCTGACACAATTAGACACTTGTAGAAAACACGAGGCATTGTGTGTTCCATTTCCGTTCATTCATAGGTGTAGACGTGGAACGCTAACATTTATCATGAGTCTTAAAATGAAATTCTGCAGTTTACAAAACATCGCAATAAAAATGTATGACTATTTTTGCAAAAAGGCTAAACGAGGAAGATTATTTCATTCTTTAGAAAACCCTGAGAATAGGACAAGACACATTTTGGATTTATCTAAACGGTCATTTAATCGCTGGTTTCAAGCACGTGACCGTCAATGTTCCAAATATACAAAATCACAAGGAAGAGCAAAAATGTTGGATAATTTCGACAGTGAACTTATTAGAAGTGAAATTCGCAAAATGTTGGGTATGAATGAAACTGTTACAATAAGAAAATTAAAAGTATCGCTGAAAAAGAACAACAGTATTGAAATATCAAAGTCTACATTATGGAGGAATGTGAGAGCTGCAAGCTTTACATTCAGAAAGTATTCCAATGGACGAAACATCATCTGTGAGAAGCCACATATAGTAGTCATGAGAAGCAAGTACTTACGTGAAGTAAAAGAGGTGCGCAAGCAAGGTTATGATATTGTGTACTTGGATGAAACATGGATCAATGCTCACCACACTAACCAAAGGGAATGGCAGTCATCAGATGGAAAGATTAAGAGATTAATACCTAGCAGCAAAGGACAGCGCTTGATAATTGCTCATGCAGGTAGTCGACAACATGGACTAATACAGAATGCAGAGCTCATTTTTCTTTCAAAATCCATAGACAATCGGGATTATCACTCTGAGATGAATGGTCACATATTTAGACATTGGATTGAAAATTCTGTTCTCCCATCACTAGATCGACCATTTTGCCTAATAATGGACAATGCAGAGTACCACAACATTGTTGCACTTGAAGATAAAGTCCCGACGTCATCCAGTACAAAAGATGCTATTAAGATATGGCTCACAAAGGAGCACATACAATTTAATAACACGTACTTAAAACCTGAATTACTATCTCTAGTAAAGCAAAAACAGAGGACAAAGATTTTTCAAATAGATAAGATTATCCAAGAGCACGGTCATATAAGTTTGAGGCTGCCACCTTACCATGCTCATTTAAATCCAATAGAACTAATCTGGGCAAAATTAAAAGGACAAGTGGCAGATGAAAATACAACATTCAAAATATGCGATGTAAAGACTCTTGCTAATCTCGCTTTATTAAATATAGACAAAGATTATTGGGCTAAATGTGAAGACCACGTCTTAAAACAGGAAGAGGAATATTGGAAAAATGATGGTTTGTGGAATGTTCAACCCTAAACAGTTATTAATCTTTTAGACTCGTCTGATTCAGAATGAAAGTATATAGACCCACAATGTTGGCCCCTATATTACCTTAAATTATTTCAACAAACGGTCCTTTCAGGACCACAAAACTATGAAAATTGGACATACAGCTTGATATTATCGTCCGTCCTCGAACTGAGCAGACAATAATTATCCTGGTGTTTTGTTTTATCCAGTCATTTCCCCATTACGGCCACGCCTTTACCTAGTGAAAATTAATCGTAGACCAGCAACTACGGTAATTTCTATTCTTTAGGGCTTCACAATTTACAATTTTGACAACATCAAAGAAATATCGCCGCTTTAAGAAAACTGCAGCTGCAAGATATTTGTTAAATATACATTTAAAGGGTCTTTTGCATTCTAATAACATTTGGAAAATTTCAAAAGTTTTTAACAAACGGTTAGAGAGTAATAGCGTTTTGAAGTTGGGCATATGTGTTTGAAACGAGCTATAGATCTCATATACCACAATATAGTTGGGTCGTTGCAAGATGTGAGGTTAGACCTGGGTACTTTTAATCGTAGCGCAGTGACTACCTCCTAAAGGCAAACACTGACTCACAACAACGATGAACACACCAGGACGCGCGCGAGGGCAGCCCACTAATAACATTTAATTTAACGTAGCAAACAATAAGAAGGCATGTTCAAGACGTATGAGACCAGCAGCAGAGTTTGATACATAAATGACTACTTCTCGTTTCCTTCTTTATTTGCCATTTCAACGTCGAGAGAAGATTTAGTTTGCGGTCTTCTGTTGGCTTCTACTGCGGTTGTGTTTGCTAGTATTTCTAATATTATTTAATCAATCTATTTCTTTCGTAGAGACAAGCTTTTTTGGTTCGTCCTTCAATTATGATCTTATCTGTCGCGCTGTTTCTGTCACGGGTCTACCACATTTTCATTGCGGCAGTGCTTACTTTCTTATTGTTTCTTGAATCTAGCTCTGGCTGGCATAGGGAACACATTGGAATGGCGATTGTGACGTCACAACACATGAGAAGGTGTGCTTAGTACACTATGGAAACAGTTTTGTTGGAGAAGGGAATCAGGAAACTCCGTAACGACAAATGGTTGGCAGGACTGACAAGACAAACACTCCACAACTATCATCGTCTGCCTTGCCATGTGATCTTACCAATCAATGAAATTCACAAACACTTATTTTTTTTTAGCGTTTTAAATATTTTTTTCAACAAATCATTTCTGTTTCCATTTCGATCCAAATTGCTCGTTTATTCCTCTCGCCTTCTATATTTCGTGCTTGCAGATTAAGACACGTCAGCAGAACCTGGGCGGTCTGTGGTCAGCGAATTATAGCTGAATGGGTCAGGACCAGAAACAACAACAACAACAACTGATCAAGTTCCTATTCCTCCACCTCGCGGTGTCTCCAGAAATGGACAACCAGTTTGGCCAAGGGAGCAATGATCGAATAGGGAAGGTAACCTGGTTTTGTCTTCTTCTACTGCGATCATGGCTCATTAAGACTAGGACTCAAGACACTAGGACTAGGTTTTGTCTTCTTCTTCTGCGATCATGGCTCATTAAGATTAGGACCCAAGACACTAGGACTAGAACCTGGTTTTCAAAAAATGCCGTGCTGATGTCGAGTGTGCTGGGCTGAAAGATGCTTCAAACCACCAAACAAACGCGTCCACGCCCAATTAACGCTCTTGTATACACAAATAAAGTCACAAGCCAGTACCTCCAAAAACATTTCGTGTTGCAGCCATCTAGACCATTCCCCCCCCCTCCCTTTTCCTAATGCTGTTACCGGGGCCTCATTATGAGGGAAGTAAAGAATAGTGACACTGTGACCTTCCAGGCATGTCGTAAGATGCGACTAAGGAGGTTGATCGATGGCTTGACAAGCTGTCATTGTAAAAAGTATTGTTATGGAAACAGCACTATATATTTTACAGCAGTGATATCTGCAATATGTGCTACTTTGGCACGTAAGGTTTCTGTTTTTGAGATTGTGGTTCTGCCCTATGTGCCGTCTTCGGCTCGAAAGGACAAGAGATAGATAGCTGTGTTCCAGATTTGTCTCACAACAGGAGGAAAACAAAGCTCATTTTCTAAGGAATATGTTGGGTGTTTTTTTTTTTTGTCATTCCAATATTATTATAACCATCAACGCACATTTGCATAACGTGATCAGCACCCTACCACGCTTCCTTTATTTCATCCAGTTCATATTTTAAGGCCTAGAGAATCTAGGGACGGATCAAACCAGACCTCTTGACCTCGGTTGGGGGGGGGGGGGGGGGCTAGAGGTGAGAGTCGGCCTCTGCACAGGCAGGTCAGGGGTTCGATTCCCACCAAATGCGGTGGCAAATTTGTCAAAAATTGAACCAGTTGTGTCTTCGCGGCTTTACCCACCCCTACATTTCGCGTGAATATATATTTTTTTAAATTTTATTTTATTTCAGCAGCCGTGCACCCATGTGTCCCACGCCATACAGGCAGATCCTACTTCAAAGTTACTGTTATTTTTGTTTTATCGCATAAAGTTTTGGGTAGATTTTTTCCTATCAAATTTGCCCAAGATGTGGCAATTATTGGCCACTCTTTTCGATTTCCATCTGCCAAACCGACACCGGCCGATATCCGAGAGGGCTAGACATCGAATCTCACCACCCAGAGAGGGAGACAGTAAAGCTACGAAAAAACCTTGAATTGGCAGTGGAAGGTTCCCACAGACTTCTTGCGATTTTCGAACTCGGAACCTTCTTTTTCAAAGGTCGACGTCTGACCTCTACACCACTTGCAGATTTTTTTATGTTTTAAGTGCTTGGGGTTTTTTTTTTTTAAACAGTGTATTGTATTTGTGACATACGGCTGACTACTTTAGTTTCAACGACTAAGGACACAAAATCTACATGTTATGGTCCATATGGGAAAAAGATTTTGTATCTAACCTCACCTAAGATGTTATTTGGAAAAACCAGATCACGCCACATGGTTACTTTACGAACTGGAGGCGATAACCTCGACACTACGGTGACCCCACCAACACTATTACCAATGATGAATTTAGACGCGTGTATAAACAGTTCTTTTATAAACAGTGCGCTCAAATTAAATTACAAGTTTATTATGTTTTTTTGTCAGGGCTTTTGAGCCAATGACTGTGGGGAAAGTTTGAGGGGGTGAGAAGAAAGGCTGCATTCACTTTGGAGTCAGCAAGTACAGATTAGCGCTTTATTTATATCGTCAGATAAATAAAACCCCTGGTGTGATCGGGATTCAAACCCACGTCTGCATGACTAGCAAGCGACCGGTTTCATCCTGTTGGTGAGCCAGTTTCCTGGAGGAAAGTTCCAGTGCCCACAGCTTTTTGTGTGGATAAAGCTGGTGAAACCAGCAATACCAATAATGACGTATTTACTTATAAGCACGGAACTGTATGCCACAGGATTAGATTGCATGAGACATTCTTTCCATGCTAACTGCACGCGCCTACAACATTATGTTGAGTCATTAGGTGCAGCCAACATCAAATTATGGGTGGCTACTCTATGACACCAGAAAGCCAAGTGTCGTTGTTGTTAGTGCATTCGCCTGTCGACCCGAAGGTTCGGAGTTCAATTGCCAGTTAAGGAAACATTTTCTCCGACGTAAATGGTTCTCGTGGTCCACCCAGTCTCTTTAGATGGGTACCAGTTATAACCTTTGGGAAGGAAGGGAGCTGGGAACTCTCACTATATGAAGCAGTGACAAAGTAGTCATTCAAACGTCATTACCCAACGTCAATTGCTAATATATTAGCTTTACCTTTTGTTATATGACCTACCTGAAAGAAAAGACAGAGAGGAGGTCAAATGTCACCGGCTGGACATGAAATAGCCGGGGTCGGGATACTGTCTCACCGGAGTGGACCCACAAGTAAACAAAAGTTTTGTAGAGTGCACATTTACTATTGGATCTCGTCTAAGACAGTTATCCCACAGACCCAGCAACCACTCACTAGTCACTGGCCGACACACACAATATGTTCTGTGCTGTTTTAAAAGTATAGTCCGATAACATAGTCAATGCTAGTCCATGACTAGACTATTAATTAAATATGTGTTCAGTAAATTTGCGTCTACATCTATGTATGGATTCGTTCCCACATATAAATACAATTGTACACACAAGTATAACACTATGATAGGCCTTACTCGTAGACACACTATTGTTTGTAAAACTATCCTGTATCGATACATAATTCAACCAATATTAAAGATATGTGATCATTAGAGATCGAAGTGCTTGATCCGTAAACTGAAGTAGAAAGTTGATTGATCCTCTCAAGCACGTGACCCGGACGTTCGGCTAACATTCTAGTTTCACTTCTTGTACCTTACTGTTATCTTCCTTCCCCTCTCAGCACATAGGGCAGCATGACGTCAATGCTCTCTATGCGTGTCTCGTGCACGGTGCTCAACCGTGATGTCTGCTACGTCATGAACACGTTGTGTTCTACCTTTCCCTTCCACAATTCCAAAGTGTTAAATCTCTCTGAGGGATGCCCGTGTTACATGTACAAACAACTGCATTCCTTGTTTCTAATATGATCCAGCACTGGTGTTATTCCAACTCTTTGCCATTGTAACTTCCGATATTTCTGCAACAGTAGAGGCTAACTAATTTTTATGCTCTCTATGCTAAACAAACCATTTTTAGTTGAATTCAATAATATTTTTGTGAAGTGCATAGACTTGAGGACCTTGGATCAGAGCAAGTAGGAATAGGATCAAGAATTCACTACAGCTCTTTGAGAATGTCCTCTCAGTGGCAGAATGGTTTAGGACTGTCTCCGTGGTCTACATGTGCTAACACTGATAGTTATAGGAAACTCTTTATGCAGAGCGTTACAGAAGGAGGCAATCTGATCATCAGAAGTGAACCCGTCGAGCTAGTGTTTCAGCCGTTTAGCTAACAGGGGGGAGGTAGGCCTACTAAGGTCAAGACTCCCAGGCGTTGACTTCTTGCTGCGCATTGAACTCAAAGGTTTACGAAATATTCGGCATAAAATAAAAGTACTACACTTATTCTGCGCAACATTTGTAATCTATTGTCTACACCCGGCCGTGTACAAATGTCTTAGCTTCCTGAAAACCTAGCATGACACTTTTAGCAGGGACAGACAACTTCCACTTTTCTGGTAAAACTGAAACTTCAAAGCCATTGCCAACCGCTGAGACTCTATAGTTTAGAGTTACATGATACACCTGCCCTCAATTACGTCAACAGCACAATCACAGTATTATTGTTTATCCACCAACATGTATGCTGCTTTACAAGCCTTTTATATCTGAAAGTCTGATGTAGGATTCTATAATCAGTTATGATAGTCAAAGCTTCTAAATGTGTAATAGTGTTGATTTCTTTTAATGGTGGTGATTCCACACTCCCGAGCGAAGTCTACAAGATGTTTATCATTCTGGCCACCTCATCAAAAATTTGGTTTAAATATTTTAGCCTAGGTTGTCATCCCATATTTTCAAGTGGGTCACCATTTTCCTAATCAGAACTGTTGAGAAATTGTATGGCCTACTCATGTCTCTCATGTTCTGATTTTGTTTCCTTTAGAAAACCATCAGCCATTCATAATTCCACAGAGCTATTTTATATAGCCCGTGTGTTACCGGGGCCCCATTATGTGGGATGTAAAGAATAGTGACACTGTGACCTTCCAGGCATGTCGTAAGAGGCGACTAAGGAGGTTGATGGATGGCTTGACAAGCTGTCATTGTAAAAAGCATTGTTATGGAAACAGACCATAGATTTTAGAAGCAGTGATCTCTGCAATATGTGCCATTTTGGCACGCAAGGTTTCTGTTTTTGAGATTGTGGTTCTGCCCTATGTGCCGTCTTCGGCTCGAAAGGACAATAGATAGATAGATAGATTTTATATAAGTAAGTACTATTTTATATAAGATAACAATAACGATTATAACATAGTAACATTCAACTTTTCATGAATAATTTTTAATCCTGTCATGTCTCGTGACATATGGGAAATGTGTGATAGTGACATTAAAACAAGAAGTAACACTTGGTGACTTGTAGGCAATGTGATCAGTGCTACACAGTGCAGCTTCTTTCTTTCCCACAAATGTCTGGTACCCATTTATGACTGGATGAATGTAGAAACCCTTTAATGCACTTCTTTTCTATAATAAACCAGTTCACTGCACTACAGAGGTTTCTTTTTAAGAATTAAAAAGTAGTTATTGTGTAATATTTATGTCACTAATTATGTGTACTTGAACGTCTTGTCAATAATTCATTTCAAATTGTTCTTTTTCCAACTCGTAAACAGCACCTGTTTACTGACCTTAAGGTCAAAGTCCTGTAACAAGCACATGACAAGAATGAGGCCTAACAAGGAAGAAAACTAAGTAGGTAAATGGGAACTGGCTGACTGCTAATAATAAAGAAATCATGTGATAATATCAAGTAGACAACAGAGTGACCCTCATTACACTCAAAGCCTAATAGTCCCTATAGGGCCTGTATATGTTCATATGGCACAGTAGATTTCATGTACAAAATATCACACAGACACAAAATTCATCTCTATCAAAAATGTATTTAAAAATAGGCCACTACACATTGATCCTCAATGGTGACCTATAAACAAACAGCTTACATGAAATAAGAATTTTAAAAAACCATGACATTTACTAAGTAATCCGGGAAGGGAAACTACAAGGTAAAAGAGGCATACCAAGACTAACATGGATGAGTAACATCAAAAGATGGACAAGTCAATCTATGAAAATCTGCACCAACAAAGCAAGAGACAGAGTGGAATGGAGCTCCATAGTAGCCAACCTTTGATGTGGAGATGGCACTCAATGATGAAGACATTCACTATCAATAACTTCAACAAACTATTTGCTCATTGAAATTTTGAACACTTTAATAACAATACCCCCCTCCCCCTGCAAATAAAATGTTTTTCTAATCCACATTTTTTCCCCCTCACAGTCTTTTCTCAACCTATCTTGTCCTTGTGTTCTTCTGAGCTACTAATATCTCTTTTCAGCCCAATGAAATGAGTGTGTCTTCCGTTTTACTTTCTGTCCTATCTACACTGGTTTCTTGCAATATTTTGTATCTATTAACTCTGTACTAATTGTGTGTTTTATGTAAAAATAAAGTTACAGTATTGTGATTACTCACACAAGCATGTGGATGTTTAAAGCAAACAAATGTACAAATTTTGACATCTGTACTAATTGTGTTTTGTGTAAAAAAAACAAGATACTACAAAGGTCAAAATTTGTAAATTTGTTTGATTTAACCATCCACATGCTTGTGTGAGTGATCACAATACTGTAACTTGTTGCAAGCCACAACTGATTGTACTATCTCATCACTGTCAAACTGGCTCAATCAGCAGTCCATATGACCAATTGAGTATGATGTAGGTTGTTGTCAAACATATTTTATTAACATATTGATATTTAGTGTCTCAATTGGGGAAACACTTTTTTTTACCAAAGTTAATAAATTATTTATTTAATAACAATCAATTATAATTGTATGGATAACCAATAATTTGAAGTGTACCAGAAGTACAGCAAACAACAAAGAGTGGTTAATATATACCAATGTGGTGAGGATAGCTTCTAAAAACAAGTGTTTTATTTTGGTGTGAGGGTGTGCATGAAGGACAGAGCAGAAAGGTAGGAAGATAGATGGAGTATGTGAGAGAGTGGACGAAGAGTATAGAATAAAACATATAGAGAAAGTAGGGAATATGAGGGTATGGCAATGAGAAAGATGGTGAAAAAGTTGGAGGATACACAGTGTAACACAGAGTGAAGAAGGAGAGTATATGAGGGCATGGTTGTGGGTGAATGAGAGAATAGGTGAACAGACACAGTGATATAGAATGATGGTGGTGTGCAGGGAAGGGTACAGCTAACATGGGTAGAGGGGAGGAAAATTAATTATAAGATGACAGCATCAACAGAAACATAATTATATAAAAATTGTATAACAGAGCATCATCATCATCATGTGCCATATCGGTTGGCATAGGTGATCATCAGCAGGGCTGAAACTAAGAATGGCAAAATGTTACATCTTCTCAGTATTCCTGTATGGTACAGAAACATGGACATTAAACAAGAAAACATAACAGAAAATTGAAGCCTTTGAAATGTGGATTTATAGAAGAATAGATAGTACTGGATGGAAAGAAAAGAAAACAAACAATGAAGTTTTAAAACAACTGAAAATAAAAAGAGAACTACTAAATACAATTAAGACAAGACAAATGAAATTTTTGGGGAATGTTAAAAGACACAATAGCCTACTAAAAGTAATATTGGAAGGGAAAATACAAGGTAAAAGAGGCAGAGGCAGGCCAATACTAACATGGACGAGTAACATCAAAAGATGGACAAGTCAATCTATGACAGCCTGCACCATCAAAGCAAGAAACAGAATAGAATGGCGATTCATGGTAGCCAACCTTCGTTGCGGAGAAGGCACTCGATGATGATGATGATCATGTCCTTCCATATTCCGTATTTTCTCTCTTTCCCTGTATTTTGCCAGTTGTAACCAAGTATCATAAATAAGGAAGGACTGAGCGAATGTTTCCCAATAGAAACTGGGGTTAAACAAGGATGTATTTTATCGCCCTTGTTATTTGGAATTGTTATGGACTTCATAATGAAGAAATGCTGCACTGGTAATAAAGGCATCGAATGGATACAAGGAGACCATTTGGAGGACCTCGACTTTGCTGATGACATAGTTCTCATCAGCAGTCAGATAAAAACGATGCAGGAAAACACAAATGAACTATTATCAATAGCCAGCAAAATTGGGCTTGAGGTCAATCATGAAAAGACTAAAGTCATGAAAAGTTTAATTCCAACAAGTGACAAAATATACATGGAAAACAAACCAGTAGAAGAGATCGATCACTTTATCTATCTTGGAAGTCACATTGATCGAGAAGGGGATACGAGCAAAGAAATTAGAATCAGACTGGCTAAAGCAGCAATGTCTTTCAGAAGCCTGGAAAAGTTGTGGAAATCAAAACTCATTAGCACAAACACAAAACTTAGGCTATTCAAATCAAATGTACTATCAACCCTTACGTATGCGTGTGAAAGCTGGAAAACAACAAGAGATATAGAAACAAAGTTGAACGCATTCGAAAATAAATGTCTAAGGAAAATACTTGGTATAGAATGGAACGAATTCAAAACAAACGAGGAAATTAGAGAAATCGCCAATCAACCACTAATATCTTCAGTAATAAAGAAAAGACGATGGTCATACGTTGGACATGTGATGAGAAGAGATAATAACCGAATAGCAAAGTAAGCCCTCATATGGGAAACAACAGGTAAAAGAAAAAGAGGAAGACCCAGGGAGACACTGAGAAGAACATTGATGAGAGAGGCAAGAGCAGCAGGAATCGGCTCCCTCAATGAGATAGAACTGCTTGCACAGAACAGAGACAGATGGCGAGATTTGATAAAATATCTTTAAAAGAAAACTGCTAGAACAAAAATTCATATAGGAGAAGGTGTATCTTGGTCTACGCCCTATGGGCCGGTTACGGCTCGAAAGGTCAATAGATAGAACCAAGTATTCCAACTTTCCTCTTCTCATGATGTGCCCGAAAAAAAATGTTGATTGTTTATTTCTGATGTTTCTTAGGAGCTCCCTTTTTGTGTTGGCCTCTTTGAGAATTCCTTGTTGGTCTTTTTAGCTGTCCAGGGAACTTTCAAAATTCTAAGAAATCCCATCTCTGTGGCCTCTAATTGTCTTTTAAACTGTTTGCCTACTGTCCATGATTCGCTTCCATAGGTCAGAATTGGCTCTACATAGCACAGATGAACTCTCTTCTTTACTTTTACTTTACTGTTGAGTCAGGTGTCCACCTTTACAATAGAGCCAAGAAAATTGTTTTCACCAGAAAGTGAGTGACCAAGCACTAAATTACTCTTATGCTCATGGGAGAAAAAACATTAACCAATGACAGAAAAATATAACTGAATTAAATGTCTTACCTTCTCATCATTATTTCTTCGTGTGTATTTTCTTTGTGGTGCAGCACCGATAGTGCCACTGGAACTCACAATAAGATCAACATTTTTAATGTCATGCATCATCCTGCCGCGTTTGACTTGTGGTTTCCAATCAGAATCAGAGTAGTCCGAAGAATAGTCCTGGCTGTCCTGGGAAACATCTGCACTATGTCCAGGGTCAACAATGGGGGGCACAAACCCACTCTGAGTAACTGGGTCTCGAACCCCATTTTGCTGACCAGATTGAAGTTCTATAAATGACTGTTCAATTGTAGCCAGAGTTGTTGGGTCAATGTTGGTGTTAGTCCGGTACCAGAGCTCACAAGGAAATTAGGCACATACTGTAAATAAAGTGTGGAAACAAAATTCAACTTAATTTATATATTTTATATATATCATACACAATACGAATAGCAAAAAGTAATTTTAATGCCATGAAAAATTATACTAACATCAAAACAAATAACACCAGGGCTAAAACTAAGAATAGCAAAATGTTATGTCTTCTCAACATTCCTGTATGGTGCAGAAACATGGACATTAGACAAGAAAACAGAACAGAAAACTGAAGCCTTTGAAATTGTGAATATATAGAAGAATAGGTAGAATTGGATGGAAAAAAAAGAAAGCGACTAAAAATGAAAAGAGAACTACTAAATACAATTCAAACAAGACAATTTAGATTTTTGGGGCATGCTAAAAGGCACAACATCCTACTAAAAGTAAATTTTGGAAGGGAAAATACAAGGTAAAAGAGGCAATACAAGGTAAAAGAAGCAGAGTTAGACCAAGACTAACATGGACGAGTAACATCAAAAGATGGACAAGTCAGCCCATGACAACCTGCACCATCAAAGCATGAGACAGAGCAGAATGGCGCTCCATGGTAGTCAACCTTTGATGCAGAGATGGCACTCAATGATGATATATATCATACACTTACACCTACCTAAAAATTTGGGAAAAAAATGAAAAAAGAGCCTCAATAAAAAGAAATATCTTTATCATTAAAATAATTGGGAAAAAAAAAAACTGAGGATGTACCCATGCCAAAAGGAAAAATACTGAAATAACATTTTTCTTCTTGCAAAATTAATTATGAAAATATATGAGGAACTACACATATGAATAACTGTAATAATATTTTTAAATGAGTTTTCACACCGGTAATGAATAGTCTGTGCGCTGCTGGTGCTGATTTTGCTGCTGGAATGATGAAAAGTAAGGCTGTGGCTGCTGGTTGTGCTGATGGTGATGAGCATTAGTAGACCCAATTATGTTATTGTTGAAGTTCCTTAACGGGGGACCAGACATTGAATGTGGGTGTAAATGCACTTGCTGGTGAGAAGAATGGTACATTTGTTGGTGCTGTTGATAAGGGTATCCAGTTCCTTGGTACGGTGGGCTGTAGTATTCTGGACATACACTGTAGCGGTTATGGTAATCCATCGTCATTTTTCTGTTCAAATTACAACCTTTTCACTTAATAAAGTTACTTCAGTCTTCAAATTAAGTTTTATTAACTAAAAAATTATAAAACTGAAGAATGAACTCAATTCAAAACATAGAAACATCCACTACTGTTCAATTTTCTTGAAATAGAATCTTTCGCTACAAGTTGAAATTCATCTTAATTGATATCCCATATCCAAAACAAATGATGAAATATGCGGCACTTTAACTTGCTCCTTTACATAATCAATAAATGCTTGCTTGGCCCCCCCTTTACAGTCAGCCTGGCTACTTCTCCAGTTATGAACTCTTAACTTTGAAATCTTCTAATATTAAATTATTATTATAGTTTGTGTTCACAGAAAAAACCCAAGTGGTATGTTACAAATATCTAATCTGAGCACAATGGGGAGGTGCCACTTAATAAAAGCATTTGTAGCATAATGACGGTTTTGCTGTCAAGTATACAATTATAGTATTTACAGCACCCACCCAGCCATTCATCCAGGCGACAATAATTTTGGGGTGACCCTTCCCCCTCCAACTGAGGTCATCACCAACCAATCAGATCCTTCGCTGTCAGGGCGACGGGTCCAGACGTTCCGGTCGCAGGACGGCTTCAGCTTGACAGAACTTCTTCGTGTCAGTTCCAGTCACCACCTCCATAAATAAATACACAGGCATTTTTCTCAGATTACAAAATGCAGGCAAATTTAATGAATGCTGCTTAGAGATGACACTTCAAAGAAATTGGGAGCAAGGACATTTTCTAAAGTTGTAGTGTCAGATAATAGAATTAAGTGACAAATATGAGTCCACGAGAAACTATTTAAAACTTTCCAACACGGAACTAAACTAAATTGTCTCTAAACTGACTGAAGTTGACTTTTATGTTGTTGAGTTGACGCCATTTGATTTGATTTATTTTAGTTCACTGATCAAAGTAAATAATGACAGGTAAACAAACCTGAAAAATATAGCAAACTGACTTAATAAACGATAATCAAATGGCAAATGTAATTGAGTTATTTTATATAATTTAACAATATTTATCGAAAAATAACTTACCGAAGATGAATTTTCCACTCCGCCATTAGCCATGGAAGATAAAATGTCTGCCACGTATTTGGTGGACTCGGCGTAGCTGCTAGTAACAGTCGACCCCTCCGCCTGAGATGTGTACATTTTGAAAACCAAACGGCACCAATTCTAGATTGTCAAGAATCCTCACTCTTTAAAGTGATGCGTCAGCTTAGTTAGAAGACACAGATCACCGTGGGCAAGTAAAGGGAGATTCGTGAATGAGTCACTACTTCGTTTTGAGATGGAAAACCCGCAGACTGGCTCATATACGGACCTGAGTCACAGTTAGTCACAAGCCATTTTTAGCTCCATTACGTCACTGCCTGCAGCCGGTTGTCGTGTCACGTGATGCAGCCTCGTCCACTTTTGGAAAATTTGTGTAGACGTCATCAGTTTGGGGCCCGTGTTTGTCCTACTTTCTTGGCCTTATTCCAAGGTATCTTCAGCCTCACAATATTATATTACAGGCTTGCGAATAATGTTTTGTACTTTAGGTATGCATTTATGATTTAAAAAAAAAAACTGACTACAAAAGTTGAGGGAGGTACAGATGTTTTGAAAAATAGATTCCTGTGAAATCGCTTTCACAAATTTCAAAAAATCCTCATACATCAAGGTCTCGGGGTTCTAACAGGGTAAAGGAATTAGGCTAAACTAATATTTTGTATCGCAGCATGATAAATAATAGCACCAGCATATCGTTATAATTATAAATAAGAGTGGTTCACATTCTTGTGAAATTTCTTTTCATTCTTTACAGTTTGTGATAAATATCGCATTACTTTATATCCCCTGATGTACCTTTTGGGAAAAACCGGGTATCCTTTTTTAAGCTGCCATATCATTTACTCTCGCGCAGAAAAATATTTTTTTTCTTTTTAGAATGAGAAAGAATCGTGTACAATTTGGAAGAATAAATAGCGTCTTCTGAAAACAAGAGGGAAGTTTATACAAATCACTTTTAATTAACAAATGTCCGATTAGTTTATAGTTAACTTCTAATTCCTCTTTATTTTTGCCTTTCAGCGTCGAGGTGATACATTTGTACCATTTGTCTCCTACTGTTAATGTTTCTAATGTAATGTTTCTATGGAATTCTAATAATCGAGAGAGAGAGAGAGAGAGAAGATAGTGAAGAAAGTGTATGTAATACAGAAGGAAAAATAAGCAAGGATGAAAGAGGGAGACGATTCTGAAGAAAGGTTATGAGAATCAGAAGACAGCAGAGAGAGAGAGAGAGAGTGTGTGTGTGTTTGTTCATCAGTGTGAATATTGACCTCGCTGCCATCGTTCTCTGTCAATTTGGGTTCGGGGCTGTCTGATGAGGCCAATAAGAATCTGAAGCCTCCTGCGCGAGGACAAGGATGTATTGACCTGTCAGGTACAATTGTATCACATTTGAGTTTAGTAGGCGCAATGCAAAGGTGAATAACCTTGTAGATAGCAAGTCATTAGCAACTGTGGTCAGTTGGCGGTCATCACGGAAAAGTCGTGGTTTCTCTAGTCACGTGATAAATAGAAGCCATTTTTTTGTTAGAGATAGTCAGAAAGAATTGCTGGCGAATATATGTACAGGACAGGAACGGCTGAAAGGATCCAGATTAGATAAGGCATGAAAGTAGAGAAGATTCAGTTAGGATAGTTTTAGAAATTTTAGATTTGGTTGGTCCGTCTTGGGCAGTGTTAATAAACCAAGAGGTTTGGTTAGACTTATATAGGAATAATTAACTGATTAGCAGTTGTAGTGTGATAGACTTTCAAAGAGGATGAAGTAAGTAGAATGATTCTCTGCAGCATTTGTGAAATGGCTATTATTACAAGGTCTACACCAATAAACCGCAGGAAGTTCTGGACGTGTTTGAGCAGTCCCCAGCCTACAAATAAAAATAAAAATCTCAGTACTCAACTTCTCTGTTCCTTAATTTTTTTTTGTAAAAATGTATTCATTTTATGTTTACTTGATTGTCAACAACATTTCGACTGCTTCTACATCGCCATCAATGCTAATGAAGCACCCATTCCAATCAAACATGAACATTAAAACATAAGCTTGTGTTCACTATACAGCTCGCAGCGTTAATGGAAGGTACCTAATAATGGAGATATAATAGGTACCAACTGTACATGATAATATGCTCGATGGTGCTACAGTTAAGGGACGGTACCCAATAATGGAGATATAATAGGTACAAGAGACAGTCAGTCAGACAGACAGACAGGCAGGCAGGCAGACAGACAGGCAGGCAGGCAGACAGACAGGCAGGCAGGCAGACAGACAGACAGGCAGGCAGGCAGGCAGGCAGACAGACAGGCAGGCAGACAGACATACAGACAGACAGACAGACAGACAGACAGGCAGGCAGGCAGACAGACAGGCAGACAGGCAGGCAGACAGGCAGGCAGACAGGCAGGCAGGCAGGCAGACAGACAGGCAGGCAGACAGACAGACATATAGATAGATAGCTAGGATGGAGATCAACAAACCTTAGGTAGTAGAGAGGATGAGTAACTAATATTCCCATAGCACAACGATGTGTATCGAGGTGTATGGAGAAATGACAGGGACAAGGAACAAAGATTACATTCTCGTTCTCCGCCTCGAACCAAAAGAACATCCATAAAAGGAATAGAAGCTAAACAAAAGCGTAACCCAGACAGATTAATATCAAATCTTAATGCAAAGTCAGAATAGGGAAAATAAACAAAAATTAAGTTTTTTGTCTTAAGCTCCGCATTGAAGATTCGTGAGTCATCACCGTAGCGTCGTCTAAATAGTGATCTCACAATGGTTTCACCGTCGATCTGTCTATAAACATTGTCATTATGATATGTACGTTCAATTGAAGTTAGTCTTTCAAATGCCACATTGTCCTCAACTTCAACATACACACAATAGTAAATCCATAATTTGTCCGCAAGGTTTAAAGCCTCTATTTATATCTGAGTCATACATTTTCAGTCTTCTCCAAATTATTCCATGACGCCACGAAACTGTTCTACTTAATATCTCCCCAGGAAGCTACTGTAGATCCGGAGATACTGCCTAGATCTTCATTTTCTTATTACATATCTTTATCAGGACTGTATGTTCTGCTTCACTGTGATCTTCCTCACTGAAAGTCGTACATTGATCTCACTACACGACGCACACCCATTAGAGGACACTTTCTTATCTCCATGGTTACATACGGTGGTTGCTTCAAGATCAGATTCCACACAAACAATTGTAATAAATCTCCCCATTTACTGGTAAGTATATATTCTCCTCCCTCCCGACCTCTCAACAATACATTTTCCGTGTATTTAATTTCCAAGTGTCCACACCATCAAAAGCTATCATGTTGCGAAAAAATAAGATCAACACAAAAGTTACGTACGGATAATTTAGGGAAACAATTATGCAGTATTATTTTTGGAAAATTATTAATTCAGCATAGCCAAAGTGGCTAGACCAGATGTTCGACGTGTTATTTATGCACACACCAGATTGTGGTCTGGTACAGGCTATAACAGAAGCTGTTGACAACAGTACCATGTTTAGTTCGATCAGGAGTTGCATAAATGTAACATAAATTATGATACATTATATTTGAAATGCGTGGAATATTTCACTTACTGCATTGAAAGTGAATGCAATAAGTGTATGTTTTATATTATTAAAAAAAAAACATTTCAAGAGTAATAAATAATGTTAACTGCTGTGAATATGGCAACGTCAGTCTTATTGGGTTTCAAATATTGAGAATAGACATAGCCGGTGCTTTTATTCACATAGAACGCTTTCCTGGACTTTCACAGCCCAAAGATACATGGATATTCTTATCATCATCATCATCATCATGTGCCATACTGCTTGACGTAGGTGATCATGTCTTTCCACAATATTCTGTCCAGAGTGCTTCGTATAATTTCTGTTGCTGACCCTTTTCCATACCATATCTAGTATTTTCTCTCTTTGTCGTCCGCGATCTCTCTTTCCTTGTATTTTGTCTGTTGTAATCAAGTATTCCAACATTCCTCTTCTCATGATGTGCCCAAAAAATGTTGATTGTTTCTTTCTTATGTTTTTTATGAGCTCCCTTTTTGTGTTGGCCTCTTTGAGATTTTCCTCTTGGTCTTTTTAACTGTCCAGGGAACTTTCAACATTCTTCTGAGAAATTCCATCTCTGTGGCCTCAAACCGTCTTTTCGTTTGTTTGTCTACTGTCCATGATTCGCTCCCATAGGTCAGAATTGGTTCTATATAGCTCTGATAAACTATTTTTCTCACTTCTATTGACATAGATTTGTTGCATAAGATATTTTTCATTTTCTGAAATGCTTTTTTGGCCTGAGCTATTCTACTTTTTATTTCTGTGGTGCATCTTCCATCTGATGTTATTATTGTGCCCAAGTATTTGAAGCGTTGCACTTGTTTCAGATTGTCCTGTTTATTTTTTCTTGCATGCTACTGTAAGCCAGTAATGCAACCGCTGTACATTTTCAAGTAACGATAATATAAATGTGAGCATTCCATACTTTCAGAGGCATGGTATACAGTCTGTCCGAAAAAGAATGTACCTTTTAAAATAAATTATTGTCGCCCCCCTCCCTCGATGTGATATGAGAATCCTTTTTATACCAAAGGTAATGTAATATCTCAAAGTTGTTTTTTATCCTACCTTACATAGATTCGATATCGGCGCCCTTCGTGACACGACAGATATCTAGTCGATAGTCCATTTTCTCACATACTCGACTAAACATGTCTCTTGTAACAGCAACAAAGGTTTCATTGATCCGATCTCTCAGTTCCGTTCAAATCTGTGTCTAAGGTTTCATCATCATCATCATCATCGTGTGCCTTCTCCTCAACGAAGGTTGGCTACCATGGATCGCCATTCTACTCTGTTTCTTGCTTTGATGGTGCAGGCTGTCATAGATTGACTTGACCATCTTTTTATGTTACTCGTCCATGTTAGTCTTGGTCTGCCTCTTTTACCTTGTATTTTTCCTTCCAATATTACTTTTAGTAGGCTGTTGTGTCTTTTAACATGCCCCAAAATTTTCATTTGTCTTGTCTTAATTGTATTTAGTAGTTCTCTTTTTATTTTCAGTTGTTTTAAAACTTTATCGTTTGTTATCTTTTGTTTCCATCCATCATCATCATCATCATTGAGTGCCGTCTCCGCAACGAAGGTTGGCTACCATGGAGCGCCATTTTGCTCTATCTCTTGCTTTGATGGTGCAGGTTGTCATCGGTTGATTTGTCCATCTTTTGATGTTACTCGTCCATGTTAATCTTGGTCTGCCTCTGCCTCTTTTACCTTGTATTTTCCCCTCCAGGATCACTTTCAGTAGGCTGTTGTGTCTTTTAACATGGCCTAAGAATCGCATTTGTCTTGTTCTAATTGTGTTCAGAAGTTCTCTTTTCATTTTTAGTTGTTTTAAGACTTTGTCATTTGTTTTCTTTTCCTTCCATCCAATTCTACCTATTCTTCTATATATCCACATTTCAAAGGCTTCAATTCGCTGTTCTGTTTTCTTGTCTAATGTCCATGTTTCAGCACCATATAGGAATATTGAGAAGATGTAACATTTTGCTATTCTTAGTTTTAGCTCTGGTGTTATTTGTTTTGATGTTAGTATGCCCTTCATGACATTAAAATTACTTTTTGCCATTCCTATTCTTTTGTTTATTTCAGATGTACATTTTCCATCACTGGTTATAGTATGTCCAAGGTAGTTGTAGTTCTGAACTGTCTCCAGGTCTATTCCTTCAACTTTGATATCCACTTGTGGGTTTTGAGTATTTTCTTTGTTTATGATCATAGTTTTAGTCTTTTTGATATTCATATCTAGTCCATATTTTTTGCTTGTCGTGTTTATTACATTAAGTAATTGTTGTAGGTCTTTAGGATTTTCTGCTAGTAGTACAGTATCGTCAGCATATCTTAGGTTATTGATTATCTTTCCATTAATTTGTAGGCCTGGCATCTCTATGATGTTTTTAAAGATTTGCTCAGTGTATAGATTGAACAAGCTTGGTGATAGGATGCATCCTTGTCTTACTCCTCTTTTTATATCAATGGGTGTAGAGAACTCTTTGTTATATTTTATTATTGCTGTTTGCTCCCAGTATAGATTGCATATTAGTCGTATATCCATGTCATCTAGATGTATCTCTTTTAGGCATTCTATAAGTTGTTTGTGGTGTACTCTATCAAAAGCTTTGGTGTAGTCTATGAAGCAGGCATATATTGGTTTGTTTACTTCTGTGTATTTTTCGATTAATGTTCTCATGCAGAATATGGCTTCTTTTGTCCGCTATTTTTCCTAAATCCAAATTGCTGCTCATCTAATTCAGTATTGATTTTATTCTGAATCCTTCCTTGTATAACTTTTAGCAAGATTTTTGTAACATGGCTCATTAGGCTTATTGTTCTAAAGTCACTGCATTCAACTGCACCATTCTTTTTAGGCAATGCAATGAAAGTTGATGTTTTTAGTTCATTTGGTATGTATCCTGTGTGGTATATGTCGTTGCATATGTCTGTAATCACTTCAATGCCAAAATCTTCAAGTGCCTGTATCATCTCTATCTGTATGCTTTCAGGTCCTGCTGCTTTTCCCCTTTTCATTGTTTTTATAGCTTTTTCCACCTCAGATTTTAAGATTTTATAGCCTGATGTACATTTTATAACTGGTTTCTTGTCCCTTTGATCATGAAATAGTTCTGTTATATATTCCTGCCATCTATCTATGATATCCTTATTGTCTGTTAGCATTTTTCCTTTTTTGTCTGCAATGCATCCACCTTCTGTGGCTTTTTTATTTTTATTAGTCATTCTCTTTATTTCTGTGTGCATTCCTCTTAGGTCTTGTTTGCTTTCCATAGTTTCTATTTCTCTACATTTTTGGCTGAGCCAGTCTTCTTTTGCCTTTTTGCACATTTTGCGTATCTCATTATCTATTTTATTGTATTGGGCAGTGTTCTTCGCTTGTCTCCTTTCTTCCATTTTTTCTAAGATGGTGTTAGTTATCCATTTTTGTTTTTTGTTCTTTTCTCTTTTGGGTAAGGTGTCGCAGGCTTTTTGTATGCTTTTCTTTATGCATTGCCATTTGGTTGTTACTTTTTCATCAGGATTTTCTCTTCTGTATTGTTCAATTCCTTCCTCTAGCAGCTTCTGGTATGTGTTCTTTACTTGTATTGTATAGGTATCTTTAATATCTTTTTGATTTAAAGCTGTTATGTCGAGTGGGTTTGTTGATGAATCAGATTTTTGCTTGTTTCTCTTTAGTTTGATTTTCATTTTAATCATTACAGGATTGTGATCAGAATTAATATCTGCTCCTGGGTAGGTTTTTGCTTTCTTTACGCTGTTACGGAACCTTTCTTTTATCATTATGTAATCTATTTGATTCCTCTTCCTATCTCCAGGGCTTTTCCATGTGTATAGTTTCCTTTTCTCTTGCTCAAAGTAGGTGTTACATATTATCAGCCTGTTTTCTTCACAGAATTGTATTAATCTTTCTCCTCTGTCATTTCTTTTTCCTAAACCATGATTTCCTATAATGTTCTCATATCTACCTTTTCCTACTTTAGCGTTCATATCACCCATTACAATCAAGATGTCTGAAGATTTCACTTGCTTCATAACTTTATTTAGGTCTTCATAGTATGCCTCTATTTGTTCATCTGTGTAGTCTTGAGTAGGTGCATATGTCTGTATTATTGCTATGTCGAATGGTTTTGCTTTCAACTTGAGTAGTATAATCCTATCACTGTATGTCCAGTGGGTACTTATATATTTTGTAGCTCTCTTTTTATCAGTATTCCTACCCCCCTTTGATGTTCTGTTGTGTTTCCTGAGTATATAAATGTATATTTTTCGTCTTCAATGTACCCACATTCCTTCCATCTAGTCTCTGATATGCCTAAAATATCTATATTTATTCGTTCTGCTTCTTGAATTAGATTTTCCAATTTCCCTTGTTGATATAGAGTCCTAACATTCCAAGTACTTATTTTAAGATAGTTTCCATCCAATTCTACCTATTCTTCTATAAATCCACATTTCAAAGGCTTCCATTTTCTGTTCTGTTTCTAAGGTTTACGGCTGGTATTTCAACTGAAACTTGTTTGCTCCAGTTACAATCGGTACTTCTCACAAGCTTCTGCATTCACTAGTCAACTGGGGGAAAAAAACATAAAAGGGTATATTCTTTTTAGGACACCCTGTATAACTATTTTCTTATTTGATTGAATGAGATGATAGAGGTTGAAGAAACTTTTGGTTTGACAAATAAGGCGGTGGATGCACCAATACAGAGACACGTACATTTGCTCGGACCGCGGGAAGGCTTGCATCATCATCATGCGTCATGCTAGTTGGAGTAGGTGATCGTGTTCTACCACAATTCTCTGCTCAACAGTGCATGTTATCAATTCTGTTGTTGTGTTTACCTTACAACAACATGAAACTATCCAGTATCTTCTCTCTTTGTCGCCAGCGATCTCTCTTTTCTTGTATTTATATAGAGCAAAAAACTTGTAAAGAATAAGGAAAAAAACGTAGAATAAAAGATATTTGCACCAGCTTTAGAGAAACATATCTTACGAGACCAGAAAAAACCAGCCTTTCAATTTCTCATCATCTTTTTCAGCTACGTTGTTGTTTTGCTTGTATACTCTAAGTACGATCGTTTGTAGCTGTAGCTCATTTTGTCACGTCTCTGTTCTCTGATAATGTGCTCTCAGTTAAAACGTTGTCTTGTCTCTGTACCAACACACCAGCTACAAATATCATTTCTATTTTTCGTTGCATCTATTTTGTGTTGCTCTGAAGTTTATCACACAGATAATCTGCGTTTCTTGTGTGGTTCAGAGTTTATCTGTTAAACAGACGCATATATGGACACTACTGCGCCAGAATGGGTGGTCATGAGCAAGAGTTGGTAAGAAGGGGCTTAAATGTTGAATTTCCATAAAAACACATTAAAAGAATATTTGAGGCATTTTTCTTCTGACCACCAGCTGTTGTCTTTGCTGCACTCTCCGTACAGCTGCTGTTTCTGAATACATTCATCAGACATGCGATCACGGTTGTCATGCTAATTTTTTTTCAGCAGCGTATAAATGCACCCAAATGTATCTTGAACGAAAAGGTTCATATTTTATTATGAAAGAGCTTTGTACACAGTTGCTTGTTCCTGACACTTGAGATGATTTGCTCATTTGTGTCTTTCCAGGAAGATGAAATCTACTTGCTTGTTTTACTATACATTCAGGTTGATTACAAGAAGCTCTATCTTAAACTGTAAAATCCTTTGTGGTAAAAAATGAATATTGCATCCCCCGAGACTCTCAAATTTGCCAAATATTTGATCTTCTTGTTACGACCATTAACTATTAAAATTTCTTCTTCTTATTCCTTTCACCTCCCTGTGGAGCATAGGTCTTCAACAAACACTTTCTAAGTCGTTTTGTTTCTTGACATTCTTTTAAGATCATTCCACGTCTTCCCCATCATCTTCATCTCTGCTTCTGTCTGTCTTCTCCAAGAATTTCTTGGTCTTCTTCGCTGTATCTCTTTATCCACTGGTATTTGACTGGTACATTTCCATAATTCTATGTTAGTGGTTTTGTCCTGCCATTTCCATCCTTTATTCTGCGTAAGCATCCAGAAACAAGAAAAAGAGTTCTTAAATGTTACGTAGAGCCAGTCTTAACATATGGATGCGAATCATGGACAATAGGACAACAGACAAGAACATCACTGGAGTCTGTAGAAATGTGGTTTTACAGAAGAATGTTGAGAGTACCATGGACAGCTAAGAAGAGAAATGAAGATGTTCTGAGAGAGGTCAAAGCAAAAAGAGAGCTAATTTCCAATATTAGGAAGAAACAATCATCATTTTTTGGCCATGTAATGAGAAGAGAACAACTGGAATATATTGTAACAACTGGAAAAATTGAGGGACGAAGAGATAGAGGGAAGCAACGAGAGAAAATAACAGACAGCTTAAGAGAATGTGCTTGGCAGAAGGTCAACAACAGAAATGATAAATAGCTGCCGAGATCGAAAGTTGTGGAGAGACATGATCACCTACGCCAGTAGGCCCGGTACTTGATGATGATGATGAAGCATCCATTAATGAAAGTCTGTATCTTCATGATTGTCAATTTTGTTCTCCATGTTTCACAGTCATATAATAATGTTAAGCCAGTCCTATTATTAACAGAAACGGATGCCAAAATAAGGATATCAAAAGCAAGAGATTTTGTTGCACTGGGAAACATATGGAAGTCCAAAGAAATTAGGTTAAATACAAAAATAAAAATGTTCAACTGCAATGTTAAGCCAGTCCTGCAGTTGAACATTTTTATTTTTGTATTTAGCCTAATTTCTTTGGACTTCCATATGTTTCCCAGTGCAACAAAAGCTCCTTTTTCTTTTGATATCCTTATTTTGGTATCCGTTTCTGTTCCTCCCTCTTTATCTATATTACTGCCCAGATAAATGTAAGATTGTACGTCTAGTAGAGGTATTTCTCTTAATTTTATTTGGTTATTGCCAACTGCATTAATTCTCATAATGTTGGTCTTGTATCTATTAATTTTCAGTCCTAGCTGTTGTGATCTCTCATCAAGTATGCTCATTTTATCCTGCATCAGTTGATGGCTGTGTAATAGGAGAGCTATGTCATCAGCAAAGTCTAAATCATCAAGTTGTTTGGTCCGTGACCACTGGATTCCATTTCTGTTGTTTTCAGTTATTCTCATAATCCAATCTATGGCCAGTAGAAAGAGAAATGGAGACAGAAGGCATCCTTGCCTTACTCCTGTTCTTATTTCAAATGCTTCTGTAAGCTGCCCTTCATGCGCCACACTATATTTCATTCCTTCATACATTGTTTTTATCAGGTTAATAAACTTTATGGGGATTCCGATATGACTCAGTAACTTCCAAAGCATTCTTCTGTCTAAACTATCAAATGCCTTTTCGTAATCTATGAATCCAATATATAGTGGGGACTGTAGTTCTAAACTTTGTTCAACTATTATACGTAGAGTAGTTATTTGATCAGCACATGATCTGTTCTTCCTAAAACCTGCTTGTTCATCTCTCAAATGTTTCTCTATGGCCTCCTTTAGTCTCTCCAGAATGATTCTGCTTAGTATTTCCTAGCACTGACAGTAGCATAATTCCCCTATAATTTGTGCACTCCTGTAAACTTCCTTTATTTGGTAGTTTGATCATATAACCTTCTCTCCAGTCTTTTGGTATTTCTTCCCTCTCCCAAATTTTATCCAATAGATCATGTAACATCTTGGTAGAGGTGTTAATATCTACTTTGATGGCTACCGAAGGAATTTCATCTGGGCCTGTGGCTTTACCATCTTTTAATAGTTTGATAGCTTTCATTATTTCTTCTTTGCTTGGTTTTCTGCAGTTAACGTGTAACTCTTCTTCTGCTGGTAGTATATCTGGAGGATTATTCGAGCCGGGTCTGTTCAAAAGTTCTTCAAAGTGCTCCTTCCATCTCTTCATTTGTTCCCTTATATTACTAAGCAGATTTTCTTTCTTATCTTTAATAAAGGCATTGATTTGTTTGTGTTTTCCACTTAATTTCTACGTGCTGTTGTACATTTCTTTCATATTCCCTTTATTTGCTGCTTCTTCTGCCTCTTTAGCGAGTTCATCTATATATTTCTTCTTATCCTTTTTAATGCATCTTCTCACTTCTTTGTTCACCTCTGTGTAAGCTTCCTGTGTCTTGGCTTTGTTACTTCTCGTTTTGCTTTTATTTATGTCTGCTTTCTTATTCTTTCTTTCTTCAATTTTATCCAGGGTCTCTGCTGTCATCCATGCCTTATTCTGGCGTTCTCTTTTCCCCGGCGTTTCTTCGCATGTCTCTTTCCATATATCCTTTACTTGGTTCCAATGATCTTGTATATTTATTGTATTTTCTAGTTGTTGGAGGACTTGGTATTTGTTTGATATTGTGACTGCGAATTTATCTTTAATTCCTTGTTCTTTAAAAAACCCTACATTGAAATACTTTCTACCCTTATTCGTTGTAGTGTATCTTTTTAGTTTAAGTTTCAGTTTGGCTATCACAAGATGATGATCTGAAGTTACATTTGCCCCTCTATATACTTTTACATCCTGTAAGGATGACTTAAACTTATTATTAATACATATGTGATCAATTTGATTTTCCGTTCTATGATCTGGTGACACCCATGTAGCTTTATGTATTCCTTTATGTTGGAATATTGTTCCTCATAGGCTCACTTGATTAGGTGCACAGAAATTCACAAATATCTCTCCATTCTCGTTTATATCTCCAAGTCCATGTTTTCCCATAATCTCTTCGAAGCCTCTGTTGTCTGATCCTACTTTAATATTTAGATCGCCCATCAAGATTATAATATCCTTGGCTCATCTTTCATACATCTGACATTGTAACTGTTTATAGGATTCATCTTTAACTAAATCATCTTTATCAGAGCCGTCTCTACACCATTTTTGGCCCATGGGCATAGAAATAGTGTTGGGCCCCTTGACAAAGAAAGAGTGCCCGCCCCCCAGGAGTAAAAAATAAATGGTTGATATGGGGCCCCTATGATCGTGGGCCCCCCGGGCAAATGCCCAACGGGCCTATGCGTTAAGGCGGCCCTGATCCTTATCATTGGTTGGTGCATAGCATTGGATAATGTGTTATTTTTTTTGTTTTTTTTGTTTAGTTTTAAATGTAGCTCTCATTAGTCACTGCCCTACTGCTTCCAATTCTATCAGTGTCTTCTGTGCATTCCTTGATAACATTATAGCTACCACTTCACTATGTTGTGCTCCAGGTACCTGGTGTCCTGATGATAAAATCATCTCTCCTGTATTTAGTTTTATTCTTTCCGTTCCTAGCCATCTTGTTTCACACATTCCCAGAATATCTACCTTGTAGTTTGTCATTTCTGCTGCTACATGTGCAGCTTTTCCTTGTTTGTTTAGGGTACGTACATTCCAGGTGACAATTCTGGTGGATTTCCTGGTAGACAAAAGGTGAGTCGGCAACCCGGACTCCGTACGGCTTTCTCCGGCTTGCGTCATACGTCTCTTAGACGGGGAGCCTTTATCTTTCCTGGATGGCGGATTTACTTTTATTCTTTTCTTCGACTTGTCCAAGTTTGTGAAGTTTTTTTTCGGCTCATTTTTTTTTACAATATGGGATAGCCAGTCACATGCCCAACCCTCCTTTCTCGCCTCTAACGAACATGCCTTATTGAAATATCATCCACACATAAATGTCCACTTCAGCTGATATTTATCTTTTTGTGTCTGATGTCACAAACTGAAACCACTTCCAAAAAAAAAAGATATTTGTTTCAAGAATGAGAGAAATGTTCTAGATTAAGCACATTTTTAGCAAAAAATGATGAGAGAAATGTTCTAGATTAAGCACAATTTTCAGCAATAAATGATGCAGCATTTTCAAGAGTAGAACTAAAATACCATTATCAGATGAAAACTAACAACTGTGTGTGAGACATACGGGTATAAAGTTCCAAATGTCTCGATGTATATAAATACTATATCCATCTTAAGATCTATAAACATGTAGATGGCAACGGTAAATACAGTAGAAAATGTGAATGTAATAACTCGAGCTTCACAATTGGTTTTATTATTTAAAAAGTGACAACGAAATAAATAGATTTGCGTGTGAATCAGTAGTTACCACCATCTTTCATTTCATATTTCAAACTCGTTAAAAATATTGAGGAGATTACAATTTTAACGTCAAAAAGCATAAAACATAAAAAGAAGAATTTTTTTTACTCTTATTGTATTTAATGTACAATTTAAAAAAAAATATTTCTGCATTCGCCATCTTTTACCTCTGACCAAGTCCCTAGAAACTAGGAACTGAGTTTTGCATGTTAATCTGTTTTTCCCTGGCAGCCGTGTGCACAGGTGTCCCCCGCCGCACAGGAATATAACTCTGACTTCGGAGGTACTCATATTTTTTCCGTCCATGAGTAAGTGACGTTTCGAGCTGGGTCTCGCTGCTGAGACCAGGGGTAGTTGCCTCAGAGAGAAATCAGAAATAAAAATACAAACTCATATATCATTTAAATCTAATTGACGAAGTTACAAGTTTAAAAAATTAATAAAAGTAACAATAGTAAACTAGTAATTATAGTAAACATAGTACACATAAGTAGTATATATCCAGTGATTGGATGGATGAATGTGCCTTTGAAGGCACATAAATCCTTATATAAATAGTCTACACGCAGATCGAGGCACATTTTTTGGTGCCGTTTTTCCTTATATGAGAGTCTACCGTTTTTTTCCTTATATGAGAGTCTACCCGCCCATTTTTTGTTCCGGTCGTGGTGACCTCTCGGGTGACCTCTCGTTGACCTCTCGTGGTGGTGTTGTGGTGACCTCCCGCGGCGGTGGTGAAGGGGTGGTGGTGGTATCATAACTTTCTCATTCTTTGTACTTTCAATGGTTCCGTAACTTTCATAAATCTATTCTTTCTTTATACTCTCAGGCAATAAAAAACAGTGACAAGTTTATTTATTGTTTTTAAAAAACTTCCTTTAGAATTAAAGGTAACAACTTAGGCCGTTACACACGCTACACGAAGGCGCATTACCGAACTTAGTAACTACACGCGAAACACCGCGTTTAACGTTAAGCGAGATCAAAGAGCTCGGTAGACGCGCAGCGAAGACGCGCAGCGAAGACGCGCAGCGAAGACGCGCAGCGAGGGGCCGCGTTTAACGTTAAGCGCGATCAAAGAGTTACCGGTAGACGCGCAGCAAGGGGCCGCGTTTACATCAAAGAATCCGCCTCCCGTGAGTACTTACTTCCCGTTAGACGGACCGCGTTTACATCAAAGGTTTACTCTTGAGCACACTAATAAATTTATCGCCGTAGCCGGTAAGTGTTCATCAGGAGAGTCATTTATCAGGGGAATTTTACTGGGTGGTTGTTTTAATGTGAGATGTTTAGGGGAAATTAACACTGACAAGTTTATTTATTTATTGTTTTATTCGTATATATTGAACAATAGATAATACATGGTTTAGACAAAAAATGTATTCTTTAACTAATGTACATTATACACATATTTAATACATAGAAAACAAAGTAGTTTATTTACAATCAGTAATACATGATAGTGTTAAATGGCTAAAGGGGAGGTGGTCACGTTGTCAGAATGGAAGTTTATTTATTTATTGTTTTATTCGTATATATCCCACAATAGATAATACAGGGGTAGACAATAATGTAGTCTTTAACTATTGTACATTATAGACAAGTATAATACATAAGAAACAAAGTAGTTTATTTACAAGAAGTAATACATGATACTGTTAAATTGCTAAAGGGGAGGTGGTCACGTTGTTCAGAATGGACCTGTCACTTGATGGGGTGAGGTAGTACGTTGGAAGTTGTAGTAGTAGGTTAGAAGTTGGCGTGTAATAGAAGTAGTAGGTAGTCGGATGTGGAAGTTGTAGTTGTAGAGGTAGCTGGTTGTGGAGGTAGTTGATAGTAGAAGTTGTAGTCGTGAAAGTTGTAGTAGAGCAGGGGACGACGTTCAAATTAACAGACGACGACTTTTATTCGATTGACTCAACAAGCAAAGACCAAAACGTTACTCCCAAACCCACGAAAGCTTAGACTTTGGAGTTCTATATCTTTAGCACTTCAATGAATAACAGACAACAGTAATGGTGAACCTTACAGATAAGAAAACTTAGTTCCAAACCCCAAAATTTCGTCTCATAACTAAAAAAGTTGAACTCAAAACATTAAAAAATCTAGGTCCAAAGTCAAAAATAGTTAGACACGGTAGGGCAAAAGGGCATATTCTTTCCAACCAATACTCCCTATTCTTCTACACATCTGCATCTCGAAGCCTTCGAATTTATATTCAATGTTTGGCTACTGACTATATTTTGCGCCGATTGCTCAGAGTCGATTCTATATTCAACCACTGAACTCTCTGTCGATGTAGTAGACACGTATGTCATGTCATTGTAACAGTCATGTCAATGTAACAGTCATCTCGTTGTAACAGTCACGTATGTCATGTCATTGTAACAGTCATGTCAATGTAACAGTCATTTCGTTGTAATAGTCATCTCGTTGTAACAGTCACGTATGTCATGTCGTTTTATCAGAGACGTATGGTATGTCGTTGTAATAGCCATGTCGTTGTATCAGTCATGTCGATGTAGTAGACACGTATGTCATGTCATTGTAACAGTCATGTCAATGTAACAGTCATTTCGTTGTAATAGTCATCTCGTTGTAACAGTCACGTATGTCATGTCGTTTTATCAGAGACGTATGGTATGTCGTGATGGATGAATGTAGGTTGTCGACTGTGCCATGATGGATGAATGTAGGTTGTCGACGGTGCCATGATGGATGATGTAGGTTGTCGACTGTGCCATGATGGATGAATGTAGGTTGTCGACTGTGCCATGATGGATGATGTAGGTTGTCGACTGTGCCATGATGGATGAATGTAGGTTGTCGACTGTGCCATGATGGATGAATGTAGGTTGTCGACTGTGCCATGATGGATGATGTAGGTTGTCAACTGTGCCACGATGGATGAATGTAGGTTGTCGACTGTGCCATGATGGATGATGTAGGTTGTCGACTGTGCCATGATGGATGAATGTAGGTTGTCAACTGTGCCACGATGGATGAATGTAGGTTGTCGACTGTGCCATGATGGATGACTGTAGGTTGTCGACTGTGCCATGATGGATGAATGTAGGTTGTCGACTGTGCCATGATGCTTGTATGTAGATTGTCTAGTGTCGCATGATGGCTGTTGTAGGTTGTCTAGTGTCGGGATGGCTGAATGTAGGTTCTGTCTAGTGTGTCGTGATGAGTGTATGTAGATTGTCTAGTGTGCCATGATGGTTGTATGTAATTGTCGAGTATGCTCCAACAAATCACCGCGCCATTTAAACTTCTTTGAACGCAATGGACACAGATGTTCACCAGAAGAAACCTCATTATGAGAAACCATCTGGAGAAAATCCAATAACCCTTTCGTCAACCATATTTAACATACCTAGTTTAACTTCATCAAACATCAAGCTCAACAATACTTAGCATGCCTACTTTAAAAACATCGATACAATTGAATAACCTTTTATCGATAAGCCTTAACGTACTTTAAGAGAAAATATTCCAACTTACAGTGTAAAATATATTGTCATTCCGATAGACTGAATACTAGTATGAACTTCCTTGATACAACCAAACTTATAACACGAAAGCCCTGAAGGGTCTAGTTTAAATATAAATTGGTAACAAATGAATACATTATCCAATCAGAGAGTGACTATGCCAACATCGACTGATATCTGGATTAACCATTCAGAAAAGAGCATTAACATTGGAGGCGGAGCAAAGTTATGACTGACATCTGTATTATAACCATTCAGAAAAGAGCATTAACATGGGAGGCGGAGCAAAGAAATGGCTGACATCTGTATTATAACCAGTCAGAAAAGAGCATTACTATGAACGGCAGAGTGATTAACCAATCATAGAAGAGCGTAACTTTGAAAACGGTTCCAGTTCCATCTTAAGGTAAATCAATTGGTCGGGTTCTCAGCGAGGATCGTGGGCGTTTCTGGTCCATAGAATGTGTTTGGATAAACTTATGAAGGAGTTTATGTTCCTGGGGGTTGATATTATTCACACATATGATAAAGCGTGTAAGAAACATTCCAAGTTTTATAAAGCGATGGCTAACCTAGTATATACATGATCGGAGAGAAATGAGCTGTTATTTACTGGAATAATTCAGAGAGTCGGTGGTCATGATATCTACGCCACGTTTGTAACCATCGTTATCGAAATACTTTCAGATCGAATTCGCGATTTCGGTCGTCTTGTTGTTCTATATACCCTCGCCTATCGATTAGTTAAGAATCATGTTAAAGACATGTTCGACTCTGATTCCGACATTTGTGTTTTAGAAACGGACTTTGGTACTTGGACCGGTGGTATCATCGGAAGAGAATTTGGAGAGTGGTTACTAAAAGAAGGTGGTTTGGAAAATTGTCTAGACCTCTCTAACTTTTTCGAATAAACTCATTAAAATTAAAATAAGTCAAATAAAAACAAACAAATATGATCTTTATATAATGTTTATTTTCACAATAAAACTAGACAACACATGTTACACGTTCAAATATTTATAATTGAACAACGATGCTTTAAATAGTGCAAATATGGATGATGTAGGTGTCAGAGGTTTCACTAGAGTTTAAAAACCTTTCAAGTATATTTGTCTTTTTGAAAATTGACTCTAAAGTTAAACCATTATTAAAATTACCACTAGGCCATATTGTCGTGGTTTGCGTGCTCATTGACAAATCACTATCTTCATCACTGTCTTCCTCTTCTGAACTTGAGTTTATTCGAAAAAGTAGATGAGCCATAAGGTATAAGTTTACCTCTACTCAATTTATAACCTTCTATTTTAACTAAATACGTGTTAACTTAACACTGGCTCTAAGAGTGTGTAATATACGATTGTTTCCTTGTTCTTATAGTTTGATGTGCTTATCTTCAGATTTATCTCTCAACCACCAAAATTTCACAACTTAATTAGGATGTCTTTAATGATTTGTATTCCTTGTTATTGACACACCTATCGTGACAACATACTTTTCTATGACTGGGAGTTTACTTTTCCATGTTGATGTGAGAGTATTGGGTGAATGAGTACATACAGTCTCAATTGGTCACCAGTACAATGAGTATTCTGTTATTGGATCATAGGTCACATTCTATTTTTAGTAACTAATCAGGTATTGCATCAGAGATCAGAATCTATTTTTAGTAACTCAACATCCCCATTATAGGGGAACTGAGTAACACCATCTCTTTTTGTGAAAATTTCAGATTTCAAAGCTGGAGCAAACCATTCTTATTACAATCGCAGGCCTACTACAGGACAACCCTCAGCATCTGTGCGAGAGGGTGTCGTGACCTGGTAAACAATATTGTA
This sequence comes from Megaustenia siamemsis, assembly GCA_032433765.1. NCBI lineage: Eukaryota > Metazoa > Mollusca > Gastropoda > Stylommatophora > Ariophantidae > Megaustenia > Megaustenia siamemsis. The sequence goes on from JAVIAB010000050.1 coordinate 77,556,233, forward strand.
AGGCAGTAACAAATGCTGTGGGGGTTACCAAACTTTTATTAGGGAAAATATATAAACTCACAGATAAACATTTCTAGGTAAAGCTCTTAAAGACCAAAGGCTGTTGTGAAGTAGAGTCCACAGTGTTGTAGCTTCTTCGTTAGAGAGGTCTAGAAAATTTTCCAAACCACCTTCTTTTAGTAACCACTCTCCAAATTCTCTTTCGATGATACCACCGGTCCAAGTACCAAAGTCCGTTTCTAAAACACAAATGTCGGAATCAGAGTCGAACATGTCTTTAACATGATTCTTAACTAATCGATAGGCGAGGGTATATAGAACAACAAGACGACCGAAATCGCGAATTCGATCTGAAAGTATTTCGATAACGATGGTTACAAACGTGGCGTAGATATCATGACCACCGACTCTCTGAATTATTCCAGTAAATAACAGCTCATTTCTCTCCGATCATGTATATACTAGGTTAGCCATCGCTTTATAAAACTTGGAATGTTTCTTACACGCTTTATCATATGTGTGAATAATATCAACCCCCAGGAACATAAACTCCTTCATAAGTTTATCCAAACACATTCTATGGACCAGAAACGCCCACGATCCTCGCTGAGAACCCGACCAATTGATTTACCTTAAGATGGAACTGGAACCGTTTTCAAAGTTACGCTCTTCTATGATTGGTTAATCACTCTGCCGCTCATAGTAATGCTCTTTTCTGACTGGTTATAATACAGATGTCAGCCATTTCTTTGCTCCGCCTCCCATGTTAATGCTCTTTTCTGAATGGTTATAATACAGATGTCAGTCATAACTTTGCTCCGCCTCCAATGTTAATGCTCTTTTCTGAATGGTTAATCCAGATATCAGTCGATGTTGGCATAGTCACTCTCTGATTGGATAATGTATTCATTTGTTACCAATTTATATTTAAACTAGACCCTTCAGGGCTTTCGTGTTATAAGTTTGGTTGTATCAAGGAAGTTCATACTAGTATTCAGTCTATCGGAATGACATTATATTTACACTGTAAGTTGGAATATTTTCTCTTAAAGTACGTTAAGGCTTATCGATAAAAGGTTATTCAATTGTATCGATGTTTTTAAAGTAGGCATGCTAAGTATTGTTGAGCATGATGTTTGATGAAGTTAAACTAGGTATGTTAAATATGGTTGACGAAAGGGTTATTGGATTTTCTCCAGATGGTTTCTCATAATGAGGTTTCTTCTGGTGAACATATGTGTCCATTGCGTTCAAAGAAGTTTAAATGGCGCGGTGATTTGTTGGAGCATACTCGACAATTACATACAACCATCATGGCACACTAGACAATCTACATACACTCATCACGACACACTAGACAGAACCTACATTCAGCCATCCCGACACTAGACAACCTACAACAGCCATCATGCGACACTAGACAATCTACATACAAGCATCATGGCACAGTCGACAACCTACATTCATCCATCATGGCACAGTCGACAACCTACAGTCATCCATCATGGCACAGTCGACAACCTACATTCATCCATCGTGGCACAGTTGACAACCTACATTCATCCATCATGGCACAGTCGACAACCTACATCATCCATCATGGCACAGTCGACAACCTACATTCATCCATCGTGGCACAGTTGACAACCTACATCATCCATCATGGCACAGTCGACAATCTACATTCATCCAGCATGGCACAGTCGACAACCTACATTCATCCATCATGGCACAGTCGACAACCTACATTCATCCATCATGGCACAGTCGACAACCTACATCATCCATCATGGCACAGTCGACAACCTACATTCATCCATCATGGCACAGTCGACAACCTACATCATCCATCATGGCACCGTCGACAACCTACATTCATCCATCATGGCACAGTCGACAACCTACATTCATCCATCACGACATACCATACGTCTCTGATAAAACGACATGACATACGTGACTGTTACAACGAGATGACTATTACAACGAAATGACTGTTACATTGACATGACTGTTACAATGACATGACATACGTGTCTACTACATCGACATGACTGATACAACGACATGGCTATTATAACGACATACCATACGTCTCTGATAAAACGACATGACATACGTGACTGTTACAACGAGATGACTATTACAACGAAATGACTGTTACATTGACATGACTGTTACAATGACATGACATACGTGACTGTTACAACGAGATGACTGTTACATTGACATGACTGTTACAATGACATGACATACGTGTCTACTACATCGACAGAGAGTTCAGTGGTTGAATATAGAATCGACTCTGAGCAATCGGCGCAAAATATAGTCAGTAGCCAAACATTGAATATAAATTCGAAGGCTTCGAGATGCAGATGTGTAGAAGAATAGGGAGTATTGGTTGGAAAGAATATGCCCTTTTGCCCTACCGTGTCTAACTATTTTTGACTTTGGACCTAGATTTTTTAATGTTTTGAGTTCAACTTTTTTAGTTATGAGACGAAATTTTGGGGTTTGGAACTAAGTTTTCTTATCTGTAAGGTTCACCATTACTGTTGTCTGTTATTCATTGAAGTGCTAAAGATATAGAACTCCAAAGTCTAAGCTTTCGTGGGTTTGGGAGTAACGTTTTGGTCTTTGCTTGTTGAGTCAATCGAATAAAAGTCGTCGTCTGTTAATTTGAACGTCGTCCCCTGCTCTACTACAACTTTCACGACTACAACTTCTACTATCAACTACCTCCACAACCAGCTACCTCTACAACTACAACTTCCACATCCGACTACCTACTACTTCTATTACACGCCAACTTCTAACCTACTACTACAACTTCCAACGTACTACCTCACCCCATCAAGTGACAGGTCCATTCTGAACAACGTGACCACCTCCCCTTTAGCAATTTAACAGTATCATGTATTACTTCTTGTAAATAAACTACTTTGTTTCTTATGTATTATACTTGTCTATAATGTACAATAGTTAAAGACTACATTATTGTCTACCCCTGTATTATCTATTGTGGGATATATACGAATAAAACAATAAATAAATAAACTTCCATTCTGACAACGTGACCACCTCCCCTTTAGCCATTTAACACTATCATGTATTACTGATTGTAAATAAACTACTTTGTTTTCTATGTATTAAATATGTGTATAATGTACATTAGTTAAAGAATACATTTTTTGTCTAAACCATGTATTATCTATTGTTCAATATATACGAATAAAACAATAAATAAATAAACTTGTCAGTGTTAATTTCCCCTAAACATCTCACATTAAAACAACCACCCAGTAAAATTCCCCTGATAAATGACTCTCCTGATGAACACTTACCGGCTACGGCGATAAATTTATTAGTGTGCTCAAGAGTAAACCTTTGATGTAAACGCGGTCCGTCTAACGGGAAGTAAGTACTCACGGGAGGCGGATTCTTTGATGTAAACGCGGCCCCTTGCTGCGCGTCTACCGGTAACTCTTTGATCGCGCTTAACGTTAAACGCGGCCCCTCGCTGCGCGTCTTCGCTGCGCGTCTACCGAGCTCTTTGATCTCGCTTAACGTTAAACGCGGTGTTTCGCGTGTAGTTACTAAGTTCGGTAATGCGCCTTCGTGTAGCGTGTGTAACGGCCTAAGTTGTTACCTTTAATTCTAAAGGAAGTTTTTTAAAAACAATAAATAAACTTGTCACTGTTTTTTATTGCCTGAGAGTATAAAGAAAGAATAGATTTATGAAAGTTACGGAACCATTGAAAGTACAAAGAATGAGAAAGTTATGATACCACCACCACCCCTTCACCACCGCCGCGGGAGGTCACCACAACACCACCACGAGAGGTCAACGAGAGGTCACCCGAGAGGTCACCACGACCGGAACAAAAAATGGGCGGGTAGACTCTCATATAAGGAAAAAAACGGTAGACTCTCATATAAGGAAAAACGGCACCAAAAAATGTGCCTCGATCTGCGTGTAGACTATTTATATAAGGATTTATGTGCCTTCAAAGGCACATTCATCCATCCAATCACTGGATATATACTACTCACATATTAATAATACTAATAATAATAATAATAATAGTAAACATATTAATAGTAATAATAATAATAAAAATTGTAATAATGGTAAAAATATGAATAAGAGTAATAATATTAAACATAGCTGTAATAGTAAAATATTAATAACATTAATAACAGTAACAATAGTAAAAATAATAATAACAACAATAATTATAATTTTACTTGGCTTTTCTTTGGCTTATGCATCCATCGCTACACCACTACAACAACGATTCGTTCACTCCCCATTAACAGCTGATACTGCCACAATCTCACTAACTGGTCTATAACTTTTAACACAGAATCTAGGTCCTATCAGTCATAAGTCTACTTCCCGTCAGCAAAAATGTAAAACTCAGTCATTGACATAATTTGTTCACCATCAACCACACTTTTACACTCAGTCAATTAGATTTTATAAAAATCAGATGATTTTTATAAACAGCTACAATGCCAGATGGATGCAAGACGAGTCAAGGATATTATAATCTTGATGGGAGACCTAAATGCTAAGGTAGGATCAGACAACAGAGGCTTTGAAGAGATTATGGGAAAACATGGACTTGGAGATATAAACGAGAATGGAGAGATATTTGTGAATTTCTGCGCCCTTAATCAAATGAGCCTAGGAGGAACAATATCCCAACATAAAAGAATACACAAAGCTACATGGGTGTCACCAGATCATAGAACGGAAAATCAAATTGATCACATATGTATTAATAATAAGTTTAAGTCATCCTTACAGGATGTAAAAGTATATCTATCTATTGACCTTTCGAGCCGTAACCGGCCCATAGGGCGTAGACCAAGATACACCTTCTCCTATATGAATTTGTGTTCTAGCAGTTTTCTTTTAAAGATATTTTATCAAATCTCGCCATCTGTCTCTGTTCTGTGCAAGCAGTTCTATCTCATTGACGGAGCCGATTCCTGCTGCTCTTGCCTCTCTCATCAATGTTCTTCTCAGTGTCTCCCTGGGTCTTCCTCTTTTTCTTTTACCCGTTGTTTCCCATATGAGGGCTTGCTTTGCTATTCGATTATTATCTCTTCTCATCACATGTCCAACGTATGACCATCGTCTTTTCTTTATTACTGAAGATAGTGGTTGATTGGCGATTTCTCTAATTTCCTCGTTTGTTTTGAATTCGTTCCATTCTATACCAAGTATTTTCCTTAGACATTTATTTTCGAATGCGTTCAACTTTGTTTCTATATCTCTTGTTGTTTTCCAGCTTTCACACGCATACGTAAGGGTTGATAGTACATTTGATTTGAATAGCCTAAGTTTTGTGTTTGTGCTAATGAGTTTTGATTTCCACAACTTTTCAAGGCTTCTGAAAGACATTGCTGCTTTAGCCAGTCTGATTCTAATTTCTTTGCTCGTATCCCCTTCTCGATCAATGTGACTTCCAAGATAGATAAAGTGATCGATCTCTTCTACTGGTTTGTTTTCCATGTATATTTTGTCACTTGTTTACAAAAGTATATAGAGGGGCAGATATAGCTTCTGATCATCATCTTCTGTTAGCCAAACTTAAAATTAAATTAAAAAGGTATACTACAACGAATAAGGGCAGAACGTATTTCAATGTAGGGTTTCTTAAAGAACAAGGAATTAAAGATAAATTCGCAGTCACAATATCAAACAAATACCAAGTCCTCCAACAACTAGAAAATACTATAAATATAGAAGATCATTGGAAACAGGTAAAAAATATATGGAAAGAGACATGCGAAGAAACACTGGGGAAAAGAGAACGCCAGAATAAGGCATGGATGACAGCAGAGACCCTGGATAAAATTAAAGAAAGAAAGAACAAAAAAGCAGACATAAATAAAAGCAAAACAAGAAGTAATAAAGCCAAGACACAGGAAGCTTACACAGAGGTGAATAAAGAAGTGAGAAGATGCATTAAAAGGGATAAGAGGAAATATATAGATGAATTAGCTAAAGAGGCAGAAGAAGCAGCAAATAAAGGGAATATGAAAGAACTGTACAACAGCACAAAGAAATTAGGTGGAAAATACAAACAGATCAACGCCTTTATCAAAGATAAGAAAGGAAATCTGCTTAGTAATATAAAGGAACAAATGGAGAGATGGAAGGAGCACTTTGAAGAACTTTTGAACAGACCTGGCTCAAATAATCCTCCAGATATACTACCAGCAGAAGAAGAATTACACGTTAACTGCGGAAAACCAAGCAAAGAAGAAATAATGAAAGCCATCAAACTGTTAAAAGATGGTAAAGCCACAGGACCAGATGAAATTCCTTCGGAAGCCATCAAAGCAGATATTATCACCTCTACCAAGATGTTACATAATCTATTGGATAAAATTTGGGAGAGGGAAGAAATACCTAAAGACTGGAGAGAAGGTTATATGATCAAACTACCAAAGAAAGGAAGTTTACAGGAGTGCACAAATTATAGGGGAATTATGCTACTATCAGTGCCAGGAAAAATATTAGGCAGAATCATTCTGGAGAGACTAAAAGAGGCTATAGAGAAACACTTGAGAGATGAACAAGCAGGTTTTAGGAAGAACAGATCATGTGCTGATCAAATAACTACTCTACGTATAATAGTTGAACAAAGTTTAGAACTAAAATCCCCACTTTATATTGGATTCATAGATTACGAAAAGGCATTTGATAGTTTAGACAGAAGAATGCTTTGGAAGTTGCTGAGTCATTATGGAATCCCCATAAAGTTTATTAACCTGATAAAAACAATGTATGAAGGAACAAAATGTAGTGTGGTGCATGAAGGACAGCTTACAGAAGCATTTGAAATAAGAACAGGAGTAAGGCAAGGATGCCTTCTGTCTCCATTTCTCTTTCTACTGGCCATAGATTGGATTATGAAAATAACTCAAAACAACAGAAATGGGATCCAGTGGTCACTGACCAAACAACTTGATGATTTAGACTTTGCTGATGACATAGCTCTCCTATCACACAGCCACCAACAGATGCAAGATAAAATGAGTATATTAGATGAGAGATCACAACAGCTAGGACTAAAGATTAATAGAGATAAGACCAACATTATGAGAATTAATGCAGTTGGCAATAACCAAATAAAACTAGGAGAAATACCTCTACTAGACGTACAATCTTATATATATCTGGGCAGTAATATAGATAAAGAGGGAGGAACAGAAAACGATACCAAAATAAGGATATCAAAAGCAAGAGGAGCTTTCATTGCACTGGGAAACATATGGAAATCCAAAGAAATTAGGCTAAATACAAAAATACAAATTTTCAACTCCAATGTTAAGTCGGTTCTATTATATGGCTGTGAAACATGGAGAATAACAAAATTGACAATCACGAAGGTACAGACTTTCATTAATGGATGCTTGCGCAGAATAAAGGGATGGAAATGGCAGGACAAAGTCACAAACGTGGAATTATGGAAATGTACCGGTCAAATACCAGTGGATAAAGAAATACAGCGAAGACGATGGCGATGGATAGGACACACACTACGGAAACCAACTGAGAGTATTACACAACAGGCCCTTTTTTGGAATCCCCAGGGGAAAAGACAAAGAGGAAGACCAAGGAATTCTTGGAGAAGACAGATTGAAGCAGAGATGAAGATGATGGGGAAGACATGGAATTATCTTAAAAGAATTGCAAAAAACAGAACGACTTGGAAGGTGTTTGTTGAAGACCTATGCTCCACTGGGAGCTAAAAGGTAGAAGAAGAAGAAGAAGTAGATTTTACTCTCAATCTAATACAGTTTTACACTCAATTATGATTTTAGTCATTATCAAGAACAATATTACACCCAGTCAATGACAGACACACCCACAACATGACACAACTTACTCCCCAACAACCCGAGTTCTGCTCCCCATCAACAACATGACAGAACTTACTCCCCAACAACCCGAGTTCTGCTACCCATCAACAACATGACACAACTTACTCCCCATCAACCCGAGTTCTGCTCTCCATCAACAACATTACACAATTTACAACCCATCAACAACATTACACAATTTACTCTTCATCAACAACATGACACAGTTTACTCTTCATCAACAACATTACACAATTTACTCTTCATCAACAACATGGCACAATTTACTCTTCATTAACAACATTACACAATTTACTCTTCATCAATAACATTACATAATTTTCTCTTCATCAACAACATGACACAATTTACTCCCCATCAACAACATTACACAATTTACTCACCATCAACAACATTACACAATTTACTCTTCATCAACAACATTACACAATTTACTCTTCATCAACAACATGACACAATTTACTCCCCATCAACAACATTACACAATTTACTCTTCATCAACAACATTACACAATTTACTCTTCATCAACAACATGACACAATTTACTCCCCATCAACAACATTACACAATTTACTCTTCATCAATAACATTACATACTTTTCTCTTCATCAACAACATGACACAATTTACTCCCCATCAACAACATTACACAATTTACTCCCCATCAACAACATTACACAATTTACTCTTCATCAACAACATGACACAATTTACTCTTCATCAACAACATGACACAATTCACTCCTCATCAACAACATGACACAATTTACTCCCCATCAACAACATGACACAATTTACCACCCATCAACAACATGACACAATTTACCACCCATCAACACCATGACACAATTTACTACCCATCAACAACATGACACAATTTACCACCCATCAACAACATGACACAAATTACCACCCATCAACAACATGACACAAATTACCACTCATCAACAACATGACACAATTTATCACCCATCAACAACATGACACAATTTACCACCCATCAACAACATGACACTATTTACCACCCATCAACAACATGACACATTGTTCTACCCATCAACAACATGACACATTTTACCACCCATCAAGAACATGACACAACTTACCACCCATCAACAACATGACACAATTTACCACCCATCAACAACATGACACAATTTACCACCCATCAGCAACATGACACAATTTACTCCCCATCAACAACACGACACAATTTACCACCCATCAACAACATGACACAATTTACCACCCATCAAAAACATGACACAATTTAACACCCATCAACACCATGACACAATTTACCACCCATCTATAACACGACACAATTTCCACCTATCAACAACATGACACAATTTACCACCCATTAACAACATGAAACAATTTACCACCCATCAACAACATGACACAATTTACTCCCCATCAATAACATGACACATTTTACCACCCATCAAGAACATGACACAAATTACTCCCCATCAACAACATGACACAATTTACTCGCCATCAACGACATTATACAATTTACTCCCCATCAACAACATGACACATTTGTACCACCCATCAACAATATGACACAATTTATCACCCGTCAACAACATGACACATTTTACCACCCCTCAAGAACATGACACAATTTACTCCCCATCATCAACATGGCACATTTTACCACCCATCAAGAACATGACACAATTTACTCCCCATCAACAACATGACACATTTTACCACCCATCAACAACATGACACAATTTACTCCCCATCAACAACATGGCACAATTTACCACCCATCAACAACATGACACAATTTACTCCCCATCAACAACATGGCACATTTTACCACCCCTCAAGAACATGACACAATTTACTCCCCATAAACAACATGGCACAATTTACCACCCATCAACAACATGACACAATTTACTCCCCATCAACAACATGACACATTTTACCACTCATCAACAACATGACACAATTTAATCACCATCAACAACATGACACATTTTACCACCCATCAACAACATGACACAATTTACTCCCCATCAACAACATGACACATTTTACCACTCATCAACAACATGACACAATTTAATCACCATCAACAACATGACACATTTTACCACCCATCAACAACATGACACAATTTACTCCCCATCAACAACATTACACAATTTACTCTTCATCAACAACATGACACAATTTACTCTTCATCAACAACATGACACAATTTACTCTTCATCAACAACATGACACAATTCACTCCCCATCAACAACATGACACAATTTTCTCCCCATCAACAACATGACACAATTTACCACCCATCAACAACATGACACAATTTACCACCCATCAACACCATGACACAATTTACTACCCATCAACAACATGACACAATTTACCACCCATCAACAACATGACACAAATTACCACCCATCAACAACATGACACAAATTACCTCTCATCAACAACATGACACAATTTATCACCCATCAATAACATGACACAATTTTCCACCCATCAACAACATTACACAATTTACCACCCATCAACAACATGACACATTTTTCCACCCATCAACAACATGACACATTTTACCACCCACCAACAACATGACACAATTTACTACCCATCAACAACATGACACAATTTACCACCCATCAGCAACATGACACAATTTACTCCCCATCAACAACACGACACAATTTACCACCCATCAACAACATGACACAATTTACCACCCATCAAAAACATGACACAATTTACCACCCATCAACACCATGACACAATTTACCACCCATCTATAACATGACACAATTTACCACCTATCAACAACATGACACAATTTACCACCCATTAACAACATGAAACAATTTACCACCCATCAACAACATGACACAATTTACTCCCCATCAACAACATGACACAATTTACCACCCATCAACAACATGACACAATTTACTCCCCATCAACAACATGACACAATTTACTCGCCATCAACGACATGACACAATTTACTCCCCATCAACAACATGACACATTTTACCACCCATCAACAACATGACACAATTTATCACCCATCAACAACATGACACATTTTACCACCCCTCAAGAACATGACACAATTTACTCCCCATCAACAACATGGCACATTTTACCACCCATCAAGAACATGACACAATTTACTCCCCATCAACAACTGACACATTTTACCACCCATCAACAACATGGCACAATTTACTCACCATCAACACCATGACATAATTTACCACCCATCAACAACATGACACAATTTACCACCCATCAACAACATGACACAATTTATCACCCATCAACAACATGACACATTTTACCACCCCTAAAGAACATGACACAATTTACTCCCCATCAACAACATGGCACATTTTACCTCCCATCAAGAACATGACACAATTTACTCCCCATCAACAACATGACATATTTTACCACCCATCAACAACATGGCACAATTTACTCCCCATCAATACCATGACATAATTTACCACCCATCAACAACATGACACAATTTACCACCCATCAAAAACATGACACAATTTACTCCCCATCAACAACATGACACAATTTACCACCCATCAACAACTTGACACAATTTACTCTCCATCAACAACATGACACAATTTACCACCCATCAACACCATGACACAATTTACCACCCATCAACAACATGACACAATTTATCACCCATCAACAACATGTCAACAATTTACCACCCATCAACAACATGACACAATTTATCACCCATCAACAACATGTCAACAATTTACCACCCATCAACAACACGACACAATTTATCACCCATCAACAACATGACACAATTTATCACCCATCAACAACATGTCAACAATTTATCACCCATCAACAACATGACACAATTTATCACCCATCAACAACATGTCAACAATTTATCACCCATCAACAACATGACACAATTTATCACCCATCAACAACATGACACAATTTATCACCCATGAACAACATGACACAATTTACCACCCATCAACAACATGACACAATTTATCACCCATCAACAACATGACACAATTTAGTCCCCATCAACAACATTACACAATTTACTCTTCATCAACAACATGACACAATTTACTCTTCATCAACAACATGACACAATTTACTCTTCATCAACAACATGACACAAATCACTCCCTATCAACAACATGACACAATTTACTCCCCATCAACAACATGACACAATTTACCACCCATCAACAACATGACGTAATTTACCACCCATCAACAACATGACACAATTTTCTCCCCATCAACAACATGACACAATTTTCTCCCCATCAACAACATGACACAATTTATCACCCATCAACAACATGACACAATTTTCTCCCCATCAACAACATGACACAATTTTCTCCCCACCAACAACATGACACAATTTATCACCCATCAACAACATGACACAATTTTCTCCCCATCAACAACATGACACAATTTATCACCCATCAACAACATGACACAATTTTCTCCCCATCAACAACATGACACAATTTTCTCCCCATCAACAACATGACACAATTTGTCACCCATCAACAACATGTCAACAATTTACCACCCATCAACAACATGACACAATTTACCTCCCATCAACAACATGACACAATTTATCACTCATCAACAACATGACACAATTTTCTCCCCATCAACAACATGACACAATTTTCTCCCCATCAGCAACATGACACAATTTACCTCCCATCAACAACATGACACAATTTATCACTCATCAACAACATGACACAATTTTCTCCCCATCAACAACATGACACAATTTTCTCCCCATCAACAACATGTCACAATTTACCTCCCATCAACAACATGACACAATTTTCTCCCCATCAACAACATGACACAATTTACCTCCCATCAACAACATGACACAATTTTTTCCCCATCAACAACATGACACAATTTACTCCCCATCAACAACATGACACAATTTATCACCCATCAACAACATGACACAATTTACTCCCCATCAACACCATGACACAATTTACTCCCCATCAACAACATGTCAACAATTTACCACCCATCAACAACATGACACAATTTATCACTCATCAACAACATGACACAATTTACCACCCATCAACAACATGACACAATTTACTCCCAATCAACACCATGACACAATTTACCACCCATCAACAACATGACGTAATTTACCACCCATCAACAACATGACACAATTTACCACACATCAACAACATGACACAATTTACCACACATCAACAACATGACACAATTTACCACCCATCAACAACAGCTCAACTGCTCATCAATGACGCAGTTTACTGCTTATCAGCAATATTTATTCGCTTAAATCTTCAATTAATAAACAGAATGTTTTAACTACAATTATTTTTTTTTTTTCATATTTCGATTTATTTAACCTGGAAAACACGATCTGAGGTTGAACAGATATGTCTCGTTAATCGAACCCCTAGAAACCTTTTACTCTCTGCTTGTGACATAACGTATTTCCCATCATAATGAAATAACAAAATACATTTTACATATAGTAGTTTACCATAGTTTTACTCTCATTTAATGACATATAATTTGCTTATCATCAAACGTGGTTATACTCTCATTTAAAGACATACTTTACTCCCATGCATTGAAATATACAATCAATCAAGGTCATACTTTGTCCTCAATCATTGAGGTAAGTTACTATCAGTAAATGAACTTTACAATCAGTCAATAACATATTTTACTCCTACAATCAATGACAGATACAATCAACTAATGACTTAATATATCCCCAGTCAATGACGTATATAATCAATCAATGACATAATTTATCCCCAATCAATGACATATATAATCAATCAATGACATAATTTATCCCCAATCAATGACATATATAATCAATCAATGACATAATTTATCCCCAATCAATGACATATATAATCAATCAATGACATAATTTATCCCCAATCAATGACATATATAATCATTCAATTACATAATTTATCCCCAAGCAATGACATATATAATCAATCAATGACATAATTTATCCCCAATCAATGACATATATAATCAATGACATAATTTATCCCCAATCAATCAAGATATCTACTGCTGATCAATATAATAATGTATAACGTTCTTGATTAATCAATAACACCATCTACAACTCATCAATAATTGAATCTCCTTAGGTCAATCACAGTATCTGCTCGTAATCGATCAAAGTATAGATATCACATGATCTTTGGGGTAGTCTGTGTAATCCTACTGCTACTGGCGGGTGGGGTGTGTGTGTGTGTGTGTGGGGGGGGGGGGGTCCGAGGTGCCCCTGGTGTCTATCCCAAATAGTGCCCATAGCTGTGTTCATTGGTGTCCTTCAGATTGTGTTCATAAATAAGTCTTAAAACAACTTAAATTGAAAATAGAACTACTAAACACAATTCAAACAAGACAAATAAGATTTTTGAGGCAAGTTAAAGGACAAAACAACCGGCTAAAAGTAATCTTGGAGGGTAAAATACCAGGTAAAAAGGGCATACAAGACTAACATTGGACGAGTAACATTAAAAGATGGACAAGTCAAAATAAAATAGTAAGTAATAAAGTAATATAAAAGAACAAATGGAGAGATGGAAGGAGCACTTTGAAGAACTTTTGAACAGACCCGGCTCAAATAATCCTCCAGATATACTACCAGCAGAAGAAGAGTTACACGTTAACTGCGGAAAACCAAGCAAAGAAGAAATAATGAAAGCTATCAAACTATTAAAAGATGGTAAAGCCACAGGCCCAGATGAAATTCCTTCGGTAGCCATCAAAGCAGATATTAACACCTCTACCAAGATGTTACATGATCTATTGGATAAAATTTGGGAGAGGGAAGAAATACCAAAAGACTTGAGAGAAGGTTATATGATCAAACTACCAAAGAACCGAAGTTTACAGGAGTGCACAAATTATAGGGGAATTATGCTTCTATCAGTGCCAGGAAAAATATTAGGCAGATTCATTCTGGAGAGACTAAAAGAGGCTATAGAGAAACACTTGAGAGATGAACAAGCAGGTTTTAGGAAGAACAGATCATGTGCTGATCAAATAACTACTCTACGTATAATAGTTTAACAAAGTTTAGAACTACAGTCCCCACTATATATTGGATTCATAGATTACGAAAAGGCATTTGTTAGTTTAGACAGAAGAATGCTTTGGAAGTTGCTGAGTCATTACGGAATCCCCATAAATTTTATTAACCTGATACAAACAATGTATGAAGGAACAAAATGTAGTGTGGTGCATGAAGGACAGCTTACAGAAGCATTTGAAATAAGAACAGGAGTAAGGCAAGGATGCCTTCTGTCTCCATTTCTCTTTCTACTGGCCATAGATTGATTATGAAAATAACTCAAAACAACAGAAATGGGATCCAGTGGTCACTGACCAAACAACTTGATGATTTAGACTTTGCTGATGACATAGCTCTCCTATCACACAGCCATCAACAGATGCAGGATAAAATGAGTATATTAGATGAGAGATCACAACAGCAAGGACTAAAGATTAATAGAGATAAGACCAACATTATGAGAATTAATGCAGTTAGCAATAACCAAAGAAAACTAGGAGAAATACCTCTACTAGACGTACAATCTTACATATATCTGGGCAGTAATATAGATAAAGAGGGAGGAACAGAAAATGATACCAAAATAAGGATATCAAAAGCAAGATGAGCTTTCATTGCACTGGGAAACATGAAAATCCAAAGAAATTAGGCTAAATACAAAAATAAAAATTTTCAACTCCAATGTTAAGTCGGTCCTATTATATGGCTGTGAAACATGGAGAATAACAAAATTGACAATCACGAAGGTACAGACTTTCATTAATGGATGCTTGCGCAGAATAAGGGGATGGAAATGGCAGGACAAAGTCACTAACGTGGAATTATGGAAATGTACCGGTCAAATGGGGTGTCCGGTTAGCGCAATCGATAGGCGGTTGGCTTACCACGGCAACAGCCGGGGTTCGTAATCCTGGCGAGGACACCTGGGTTTTACTAATTCCCTAAAAATTAGTAGGAGCCGCGATAGCTCAGTGGTTAGTGAACTGGACTACTACGGACAAGGGGTAGGGTTCGATCCCAACCGACGGCTCCGGGTTCACCCAGCCTTAAATGGGTACCGGATTTTTTCTGGGAAAGTAAAAAGCAGCACGGGCGTAATACCGACCACATTACCCCAAAAATCATGTGCTGAAGGTCTGTAAAATATAAGGTCACTAACACCATATTTCCCTATACGCCACTTGGCGTGACGGGGGGTACTTTACTTTTTTACTTACCGGTCAAATACCAGTGGATAAAGAGATACAGCGTAGATGATGGTGATGGATAGGACACACACTACGGAAGCCAACTGAGAGTATTACACATCAGGCCCTTTTTTGGAATCCCCAGGGGAAAAGACAAAGAGGAAGACCAAGGAATTCTTGGAGAAGACAGATCGAAGCAGAGATGAAAATGATGGGGAAGACATGGAATGATCTGAAAAGAATTGCAAAAAACAGAACAACTTGGAAAGTGTTTGTTGAAGACCTATGCTCCACTGGGAGCTAAAGGGTAGAAGAAGAAGAAAATGCCAGGTAAAAAGGGCATACAAGACTAACATTGGACGAGTAACATTAAAAGATGGACAAGTCAGCCTATGACAACCTGCAATATCAAAGCAAGAGACAGAGCGTAATGGCGCTCCGTGGTAGTCAACCTTCGATGCGAAGACGGCACTCAGCGATGATAGATACAGATCTACTGCCTGGTTCAGAGCCCACTACTGCCTGGTTCAGAGCCCACTACTGCCTGGTTCAGAGCCCACTACTGCCTGGTTCAGAGCCCACTACTGCCTGGTTCAGAGCCCACTACTGCCTGGTTCAGAGCCCACTACTGCCTGGTTCAGAGCCCACTACTGCCTGGTTCAGAGCACACTACTGCCTGGTTCAGAGCCCACTACTGCCTGGTTCAGAGCCCACTACTGCCTGGTTCAGAGCCCACTACTGCCTGGTTCAGAGCCCACTACTGCCTGGTTCAGAGCCCACTACTGCCTGGTTCAGAGCCCACTACTGCCTGGTTCAGAGCCCACTACTGCCTGGTTCAGAGCCCACTACTGCCTGGTTCAGAGCCCACTACTGCCTGGTTCAGAGCCCACTACTGCCTGGTTCAGAGCCCACTAATGCATGGTTCAGAGCCCACTACTGCCTGGTTCAGAGCCCACTAATGCATGGTTCAGAGCCCACTACTGCCTGGTTCAGAGCCCACTAATGCCTGGTTCAGAGCCCACTACTGCCTGGTTCAGAGCCCACTACTGCCTGGTTCAGAGCCCACTACTGCCTGGTTCAGAGCCCACTAATGCCTGGTTCAGAGCCCACTACTGCCTGGTTCAGAGCCCACTACTGCCTGGTTCAGAGCCCACTACTGCCTGGTTCAAACCCAGTGTGGTTTCTTTATGATGTCACCCTTTCATGATCTCGTTCGTGGTGAGATTCGGTGTCTAACCTTCTCGGATAACGGCAATAAACAGGAGGTCAAGTGTGCACTCGCGCTCGTTAAAGATCCCTTGTCAGTTATAATCGTAAGTAGTAGGTCATAAATATGGCCGCTGCCCAGGCACAATTGTTAGCAAAAACCTACCCACACCGAGCTACGGAGTTCGTGCACGTGGGCCAGGATTCTCCTAGGATTTTCTCGAGATTTCCTGGAGATTTTCTCGAGATTTTCTGGAGATTTTCTGGAGATTTTCTGGAGATTTTCTGGAGATTTTCTCGAGATTTTCTGGACACTCTCGAGGGGGATATTGGGGCACCTATGGGTTCATTCGGTGTGCAGTGATGATGATTCTAACAACAAACAAGCAATAGTATATTAGCATTCATTACAAGACAGGCAACGACAGTTAAAAGAGAATGTGCCACTAAGACAAGCAGAGGATAGTGGTTTAGATAGAAGCTATTTCAACATGTAATAGTTTCTCTGAGAAAGTTACAACAAGAGAAAGACAAAACTGTGTGTGAACGAATGTCTACTTCTGTACGTGTAATAATCAACAGCTACGTAGCAAACACAACAAGTGACATAAACTTTTAGAACTTATTGCTGTAGTCAACATGAAATCAGCGATGATAACGTCTTACATGACTTCTTTTCTTCTTTTCACTGATACCTAAAAGGTGTCGTGGTTTATATCATTTGTCGTTCTTGAGCTGCTCGAATTGTCTGAATTAGTCATTTTTCTTTATTGTTACATGTCTCTGTCACTGCATCTATCCATCTTCTTCTAGGCCTTCCTCTTGGTCTTTTCCCATGCATTCTCGAGAAGAACGCCCTTGATGGTGATTGGTGAGGATTCATTCTGACCAGGTGACCAAACCATTTAAGTTGTTGTTGTTCTATATATTCTTAGCAGGGTTTTGTTCCTACCATTTGTCTTACATGTGCTGCTCAGAAATGTTCTAATCAGAAAAATGTGCTGTGATGTTCAAGAATTGATATCGATGTATCATTATCAACTCAGCTTCAGAGTAAAGTAAAGTAAAAAAAATAAAATGATTGTAAAGATGCTAACAAAGGGGAGTAAACCAAATTAGTTTTAGGAATCAAGTGTTGACGATTATTTCCCATTTTTCAAAATGGCTTACCTCATTATCATTCTGAACTACGAGCTTGCTCTAGCTAATCATGTCTATTGGGGCAAAGAAGGAAAGTGCGAAACTGCTGTAAAGCTGATGAAAAGAATTAAAAAAAAGAAAAACTGGTATGGTTACAACTTTACGTAGGTGAGGGACAACCTTATCTCCGTTATACATATTTTCTTGTTGTTTTATTTTCTATGATTGAGTTGCTATGTTTTTGTATTTGCTTTGTATCTGTATGGGTATGTGTATGCGTGCGTGTGTGCATGTTTTGTTCATTGTTCCAGCTGAAGGCCTACTGAACCGTAACGTATTTTGATTTTGTATTGACAATCATCCGTGTAAAGCTGTAACAACACCATTTTCTTTCCACACTGTTGTGTCCCTCCACAACTTTCTATCTCTACAGTAATATGTCAGCTCTACTGTTGACCGTGTCATTACTATAGTATCTTTTCTCTCTGTTTCTCTTTGTATCCTGTATCCTCTCCCTTCGACTTTTTCCACTTGTCACAATGTCCAGCTACCCCTTTCTCATAAACAAATAGACATGTGTGATTGTTCATCCTTATGTTGGTGGTGAACTTTCTGTAAAATATTAATATGACCTCCAAAGATGATCTTGTTTGTTACTTTGTTGCCCACCATAATTATTTGTATAACGTCCACTGACAAATATATGTTGTGTAATATTACATTCAGAGAAAGGCAACTGAAATTGCTTGGCAATATGAAGAGACGTAACACCCTTCTAAAAGTCATCTTGGAAGGGAGGGTACAAGGCAGACGAGTCAAAGGCAGACAGTCTAAAGTGGACTAATAGCATCAAAGAGAGACAAGTGAACATATGACATCCTGCATCATCAAGACAAGAAAGTGAAATGGCGCTCTATTGTAGCCAACTTTCGATGTGGAGATGGCACTTACTGAATGAATAAATATTACTTTGAAATAAAACTTATTGCTGAGTCATTGCGCATCTCACCTCTGATATACTTCTACATCCTGAAGTTATTTTTGGGCATAAAATATTAATTCATGTAGTGCCGTCTCCGCATCGAAGTTTGACTACCATCGGGCGCCACTCTGCTCTGTCTCTTACTTTAAAAGTGCAAGTTGTCATAGGCTGACTTGTCCATCTTTCGGTGTTAGTCTATGTTAGTCTTGGCCTGCCTCTGCCTCTTTTACCTTGTATTTTACACTTCCAAGATTACATTTAGTAGGCTGCTGTGTCTTTTAATATGCCCCCCCCCCCCCAATCTCATTGTATTGTTGGAATTGTGTTTATTAGTTGACAAGAGGAAGTATATCCCCTAGCGCTACGGTTTGAGAAAAAAGAGAATGAAGAATGTTAATGCCAAGAATTGTTCACCATTGGCACATTTTTGGGGGTAATATGGACAGTATTACGCCTCTGCCGACTTTCTCTCTCTCTCTTTATCTCTCTCTTACACACACACACAATCTCTCTCTCTCTCTCTTGCGATCAAGCCTCAATCAGAGTAGGATTCCAGACTCTCTCATGAAGTCAGCTGTCTGTTTAAGCGAATCGGTTGCCCCATATAGTTTTTCTTCCAGGGAGGTGGGCGTGGATCACATTTCTCTACACACACACACGAGATACCCTTTCAGGACAGATAAGTGAGTGAAGTCGATCAAGTTGGATGTAGATTTGTTCACTAACCGTGATTGCAACAAATTACTTGCTGATTACTATTACTACTATTACTGCTGCTACTACAGCTGCTGCTGCTACTGCTTTTACTACTACCACTACTACTACTACTACTACTGATAATACCACTACTACTACTGCTAATACCATTACTACTACTACCACTATTATCACTACAACTATTTCTAATACCACTACTACTACTACTACTACTACCACCCACCACAACCACCACCACTACTACTACTACTACTACTACTACTGATAATACCACTACTACTACTGCTAATACCATTACTACTACTGCTAATACCACTACTACTACTGATAATGCCAATACTACTACTACCACTATTATCACTACAACTATTTCTAATACCACTACTACTACTACTACTACCACCACCACCACCACCACCACTACTACTACTACTACTACTACTACCACCACCCCAATACCACTACTACTACTACTACTACCACCACCACCAATACCACTACTACTACTACTATTACTACTACTGCTACTACCACCACCAAAACCACTACTACTACTACTACTACTACTACTACCACCACCACCAATACCACTACTACTACTACTACTACTATTACTACTACCACCACCACCACCAATACCACTACTACTACTACTACTACTACTACTACTACTACTACTACCACCACCACCAATACCACTACTACTACTACCACCACCACTACCACTACTACCACCACCACTACCACCACCACTACCACCACCACTACTACTACTACTACTACTACTACTACTACTACTACTACTACTAAGTAGCTGTGCGATATCAAGACGGTCCTTTATGTGTTGAGTACAGAACCTCACGTAGGGCCATCCTATTTTCCCAGGAAATAAAAAACGACTCATTAACGTGAATGTAGAAACCGTCGATCGAGATATCGTATAGTTTTATAATTCTAACTTTATAACACAAGCATTATATTATTAGAATGAATTATCGCTTTATTACACAAGCTATATACTATTAGCGTGAATTATCTTTTTAATTACACAAGCATTATATTATTAGAATGAATTATCGCTTTATCACACAAGCTATATACTATTAGCGTGAATTATCGCTTTATTACACAAGCTATATACTATTAGCGTGAATTATCGCTTTATTACACAAGCTATATACTATTAGCGTGAATTATCGCTTTATTACACAAGCTATATATTATTAGAATGAATTCTAATAGAACGCTTTTTTTGTTTTGTTTTGTACAAGGCAAAAGCAGCCCCCCCCCCCCCCCAAAAAAAAAAAAAAAAAAAATGAGGAAGATACTATGCAATCCATTTTTGATAATAACAACAAGAAAAAGAGTTCTTAAATGTTATGTAGAGCCAGTCTTAAAATATGGATGTAAATCGTGGACAAGACAATAGGACAACAGGCAAGAAAATCACTGGCGGCTGTAGAAATGTGGTTTTACAGAAGAATGTTGAGAATACCATCTTAGACAGCTAAGAAGAGTAATGAAAACGTTCTGAAAGAAGCCAAAGCAAAAAAAGAGCTAATTTCCAATATTAGGAAGAAAAAAATCATCATTTTTTGGCCATGTAATGAGAAGGACTACACCAAAGCTTTTGATAGAGTACACCACAAACAACTTATAGAATGCCTAAAAGAGATACATATAGATGACATGGATATACCACTAATATCTCATTTACACTGGCAGCAAACAGCAATAAAAAAATATAACAAAGAGTTCTCTACACTCATAGATATAAAAAGAGGAGTAAGACAAGGATGCATCCTATCACCAAGCTTGTCCAATCTATACACTGACCAAATCTTTAAAAACATCATAGAGATGCCAGGCCTATAAATTAATAGAAAGATAATCAATAACCTAAGATATGCTGACAATACTGATCTACTAGCAGAAAATCCTAAAGATCTACAACAATTACTTAATGTAATAAACACGACAAGCAAAAAATATGGACTAGATATGAATATCAAAAAGACTAAAACTATGATCATAAACAAAGAAAATACTCAAAACCCACAAGTGAATATCAAAATTGAAGGAATAGACCTGGAGACAGTTCAGAACTATAACTACCTTGGACATACTATAACCAGTGATGGAACATGTACAACTGAAATAAACAAAAGAATAGGAATGGCAAAAAGTAATTTTAATGTCATGAAGGACATACTAACATCAAAACAAATAACACCAGAGCTAAAACTAAGAAAAGCAAAATTTTACATCTTCTCAATATTCCTATATATAGTGCTGAAACATGGACATTAGACAAGAAAACAGAACAGAGAATTGAAGCCTTTGAAATGTGGATATATAGAAGAATAGGTAGAATTGGATGGAAGGAAAAGAAAACAAACGATGAAGTCTTAAAAGAACTAAAAATGAAAAGAGAACTTCTCAACACAATTCAAACAAGACAAATGCGGTTCTTGGGCCATGTTAAAAGACACAACAGCCTACTGAAAGTAATCCTGGAGGGGAAAATACAAGGTAAAAGAGGCAGAGGCAGACCAAGATTAACATGGACGAGTAACATCAAAAGATGGACAAATCAACCGATGACAACCTGCACCATCAAAGCAAGAGATAGAGCAGAATGGCGCTCCATGGTAGCCAACCTTCGTTGCGGAGACGGCACTCAATGATGATGATGATGATGAATGAGAAGGGAACAACTGGAATATATTGTAACAACTGGAAAAATTGAGGGACGAAGAGATAGAGGGAAGCAAAGAGAAAAAATACCAAACAGCTTAAGAGAATGGCTTGGCAGAAGGTCAACAACAGAAATGATAAATAACTGTCGAGATCGAAGTTGTGGAGAGACATGATCACCTACGCCAGCAGGCTTGGTACTTGATGATGTATAAGGTAGTACTTTAAACTTCATAAAGTATGACCATTCTTCAAGGAAAATGGCCTCGTTCGTGTGGTCTCTAAGTGCTAGACCGAAAACACATGTGTTGTGTGGACCTTGCGTAGGGATGATTGTTCTAGATCCGCTTGTTTGTTGCCATGTCTCCGTTGTCCTCGACAAACACTGATAAATAGGCGTTTTGTGTCTGTACTATTCTATGTTTTCTTGTGTATTACAATGCAGACAAAAATGCAATTGTAACGAGACACCTCTGTAGATCCACTTATGTGGGTGTGTATTGACATTTGAAAGTGGATGACCCGCTAGTCGCTGCGTTTTCTGTACGTCCATAGATAGCTTTCCTGGCAAGTGTGCATAATGGCTATCTCCTTAAACAAAGTATTAAAGGATGCAGACAATGTAGACCTGTGGTGACACGACTGGTGCAAATAGGTTTATCCTATATCACAGCCACATCTTCCGTCTCTAAATGTGGCTGCTGTGAGCAACAAAAACTAACGTAGGAGTCTATAACAGTAATAATAACAATATATGGGGAGTTGGTTATTGTCAAGGGGATCTACTCTTCCACTACGTTTAGCTTGTTGCCCTGTATCGCGGTTTGCACCGCGCCGCGCAGTGTACATGCGACTTCAGCACACTTTTAGATGGGATGACTTCCTAGTCCCTTGGCTATTCATGATCTTCATGTAAAGCAAAAGTGGTGTGTAGTCAGAGTTATCTGTTCTTGGACAACAATCTCACTAGACTAACGGGACTTCAGTTCCTCAATTTTCATCAATTTAGCCTTCACTTTTTGTGCATTTCCCGCCTACTTGATGTTATCTTGCCTGGCTGGATATGAGTCTTTGTTCAGCGAGCTTGTACCTGAGTTTGTTTAGCGAACTTCTCCCTGTGTTTGTTTAGCGAACTTCTCCCTGTGTTTGTTTAGCGAACTTCTCCCTGTGTTTGTTTAGCGAACTTCTCCCTGTGTTTGTTTAGCGAACTTCTCCCTGTGTTTGTTTAGCGAACTTCTCCCTGTGTTTGTTTAGCGAACTTCTCCCTGTGTTTGTTTAGCGAACTTCTCCCTGTGTTTGTTTAGCGAACTTCTCCCTGTGTTTGTTTAGCGAACTTCGCCCTGTGTTTGTTTAGCGAACTTCTCCCTGTGTTTGTTTAGCGAACTTCTCCCTGTGTTTTTTTTTTAGCGAACTTCTCCACTGTTTGTTTAGCGAACTTCGCCCTGTGTTTGTTTAGCGAACTTCTCCCTTGTTTGTCATGTGAGAATGTGTTTCTCGTGCTTGGTCTTGGTTGGGGGGACTTCATCTTCTGGCAGTTGTGGATTCTCTTCTCAGAAACAAACCAGCTCATGGGATCAATTGATGCAGGCTTGAGGAAATCGTGTCGGACAGGCGATATTGACAATTCTCATTGGTGCCCCAATGTGTCAGAAGACACGAATAAAACTGATTAGCTGAATGATTGATCATGGTTGTGTTTACTATTGACAACTTTCCGCTGTTGTTGATGGGACAATCCTGCAAGCATAATTCACATCCTGTTGATGTACTTACCAATGAAATGTTTGCCGCTGATGAATAATGGCTTGTATTTTTCCAAAATGATTGTGATAAATACCGCTGTGAAAACACGTTTTTTTTAAATGATATTACGTCATCCGACAGAAGTTACAAGAAGGAAGGGGTTAAATAAAAAAAAAATGCAAATGAATGCATACAAATGCGAAGCTGCAGTAAAGCTGAATTGTCAGGGAAAATTGAAAAAAAAAATATAAAAAAAAGGTATGGTAAAAGCTTTACGTGGTTAGTAGACGACACAGATTTGAACGACGTTTCGGCTCAATAGGCCTTCAGCAGGAACAGACAAACAAGAACACACACAAGAAAGAAGACTGAAGAATAGTTTAAATGTACTCATTAAACTGCAGTATATCGTAGGCTGGGAGCCGCGATAGCTCAGTGGTTAGTGAACTGGACTACCACGGACAAGGGGTAGGGTTCGATCCCAACCGACGGCTTCCGGGTTCACCGAGCCTTAAATGGGTACCGGATTTTTTTCTGGGAAAGTAAAGCAGCCCGGGCGTAATACTGGCCACATTAATCCAAAAAGCATGTGCTGCACGGTCTGTAAAATATAGGGTCACTAACACCATATTTCCCTATACGCCACTTGGCGTGACGTGGGTACTTGACTTTACTATATCATAGGCTATATCCAGGAAATGATAACACTGCGACAAATTGCTGCAGTTACAAGATTGTACTGTTTTAATTTGCTATGTCTTCATCCATTGATGTGATCCTTGGGTGGCTAATGCATGTCCTTGTTGTTCATGTGTGGATGTTTATCGAAGCAAAGGGGTGGTGGCCTCAACAAGTGTGGGAACCTCTGGAGGGAGCACACTTTTGATTGAACGTAAAATGTCGCTTCATTTTATTTCTATTTCTGTTTTGATCGTTCAAGGCGTGTTGTGTTGTTTATGGTTTAGCATTTCAGTAGGTCGCAGGTAGGTGTAACGGCTAGATAGAAGCTTCGTTTCGTGTGACGGGCAGCGCACATTCGTCACGGCCCTTGCCCTGTCATTCGGCACGTGGATGTCCTAGTTTGCGTGGTTTCGTCTCAGTTTCTATTTTAAGTATTCTTTGGCCGTGATATACTGAGAGATTTATAGCTATCTATCTCTCTCCCTCTCTCTCTCTCTCTCTCTCTCTCTCTCACTTGTTTTGCAGATAATTGCCACGTAATAAATATGCACAGTTTTATTTAAAGTTTATATTTCACATTTTTCTTACCCTCTAGTATTGTAGATTAACACCTCAAACCATATATATCCACCAACTTCTGGATCCCAAATTAACGCCCTGGTTGGTTTCGACAGCTATATCTGGAAACAGTTAAATGAAAGCCACCTTTTCGCATAGACACTGTCACATACGGTTATGTCCCTTTGGTACCTTTCTTCATTCATTGATTGCCATCTCCACATCGAAGGTTGGCTACCATGGAGCGCCATTCATTGAGTGCCGTCTCCACATCGAAGGTTGGCTACCATGGAGCACCATTCATTGAGTGCCGTCTCCACATCGAAGGTTGGCTACCATGGAGCGCCATTCATTGAGAGCCGTCTCCACATCGAAGGTTGGCTATCATGGAGCGCCATTCATTGAGTGCCGTCTCCACATCGAAGGTTGGCTACCATGGAGCGCCATTCATTGAGTGCCGTCTCCACATCGAAGGTTGGCTATCATGGAGCGCCATTCATTGAGTGCCGTCTCCACATCGAAGGTTGACTACCATGGAGCGCCATTCATTGAGTGCCGTCTCCACATCGAAGGTTGATTACCATGGAGCGCTATTTAACTCTGTCTCTTGTCTTGATGGTGTACGTTGTCATAAGTTCACCTCTTTTGATGTTATCTTACTACTTTAGTCTTCACCTGCCTCTGCCACGTCTACCTTGTGCCTTCCTCTCCAATATGACTTTTAGAAGAGTGGTATGTCTCTTCACATAATCCAAAATATTTCAGTTGTCTTTTTCCAATAGTGTTAATTAATTAGCGTAGGCCAGCTATCACCTCTAGCGAACTCCCTAGAGACCAAGGACTGCATTTGGCCTGTTAGTTTCAGCTGATTCTAAACTTCCTTGTTTTGTCTGCTTTTCCACCCACCTAATTCTACCCATTTTCTTACATATTTACATTTCAAGGGCTTCAATTTTCTCTTCTTCCATCTCATTTAATGTCCATGTTCCTGCACTATACAAGGAACATTGAGTAATTATGACATTTTTTTCCCTTTTTTTTATTTCCCTCGCCAGCTTTTACCTCTGACGCAGTCCCTAGCCACTTGGAAGTTAATTTTGAGTGTTTTTTTTTCTGTTTTTACATGGGAGCCGTGTGCACAGTGGTCCCTCGCCGCACAGGCAGAAAACTCATCTCCCCCCGACAACTATGACTCTTTACATCTCCTTCAGCAACTAACTCTCTTCATACCTCCCCCAACAACTACGTCTCTTCATACCTCCTCCAACAACTACCTCTCTTCATACCTCCTCCAACAACTACCTCTCTTCATACCTCCTCCAACAACTACCTCTCTTCATACCTCCTCCAACAACTACCTCTCTTCATACCTCCTCCAACAACTACCTCTCTTCATACCTCCCCCAACAACTAATTCTCTTCATACCTCCTCCAACAACTACCTCTCTTCATACCTCCCCCAACAACTAATTCTCTTCATACCTCCTCCAACAACTACCTCTCTTCATACCTCCTCCAACAACTACCTCTCTTCATACCTCCTCCAACAACTACCTCTCTTCATACCTCCCCCAACAACTAATTCTCTTCATACCTCCTCCAACTACTACCTCTCTTCATACCTCCTCCAACAACTTCCTCTCTTCATACCTCCCACAGCAACTACCTCTCTTCATACCTACCCCAACAACTACCTCTCTTCATACCTCCTCCAACAACTACCTCTCTTCATACCTCCTCCAACAACTACTTCTCTTCATACCTCCTCCAACAACTACCTCTCTTCATACCTCCTCCAACAACTACTTCTCTTCATACCTACCCCAACAACTACCTCTCTTCAAACCTCCTCTACAACTACCTCTCTTCATACCTCCTCCAACAACTAACTCTCTTCATACCTCCTCCAACAACTAACTCTCTTCATATCTACCCCAACAACTACCTCTCTTCATACCTCCTCCAACAACTAACTCTCTTCATACCTGCTCCAACAACTATCTCTCTTCAAACCTCCTCCAACAACTACCTCTCTTCATACCTCCTCCAACAACTACCTCTCTTCATACCTCCTCCAACAACTACCTCTCTTCATACCTCCTCCAACAACTACCTCTCTTCAAACCTCCTCCAACAACTAACTCTCTTCATACCTCCTTCAACAACTACCTCCCTTCATACCTATCCCAACAACTACCTCTCTTCATACCTCCCCCAACAACTAACTTTCTTCATACCTCCTCCAACAACTACCTCTCTTCATACCTCCTCCAACAACTACCTCTCTTCATACCTACCCCAACAACTACCTCTCTTCATACCTCCTCTAACAACTACCTCTCTTAATACCTCCTCCAACAACTACCTCTCTTCATACCTCCTCCAACAACTGCCTCTCTTCATACCTCCTCCAACAACTAACTCTCTTCATACCTCCTCCAACAACTACCTCTCTTCATACCTACCCCAACAAATACCTCTCTTCATACCTCCTCCAACAAACTACCTCTCTTCATACCTACCCCAACAACTACCTCTCTTCATACCTCCTCCAACAAACTACCTCTCTTCATACCTACCCCAACAACTACCTCTCTTCATACCTCCTCCAACAAACTACCTCTCTTCATACCTACCCCAACAACTACCTCTCTTCAAACCTCCTCCAACAACTACCTCTCTTCATACCTACCCCAACAACTACCTCTCTTCAAACCTCCTCCAACAACTACCTCTCTTCATAACTCCTCCAACAACTACCTCTCTTCATACCTGCCCCAACAACTACCTCTCTTCAAACCTCCTCCAACAACTACCTCTCTTCATACCTCCCACAACAACTACCTCCTTCATACCTCCCACAACAACTACCTCTCTTCAAACCTCCTCCAACAAACTACCTCTCTTCAAACCTCCTCCAACAACTACCTCTCTTCATAATTCTTCCAACAACTAACTCTCTTCATACCTCCTCCAACAACTAACTCTCTTCATACCTCCTCCAACAAACTACCTCTCTTCATACCTACCCCAACAACTACCTCTCTTCATACCTCCTCCAACAACTACCTCTCTTCATACCTCCTCCAACAACTACCTCTCTTCATACCTCCTACAACAACTACCTCTCTTCATACCTCCTCCAACAACTACCTCTCTTCATACCTCCTCCAACAACTACCTCTCTTCATACCTCCTCCAACAACTACCTCTCTTCATACCTACCCCAACAACTACCTCTCTTCAAACCTCCTCCAACAACTACCTCTCTTCATACCTCCTCCAACAACTACCTCTCTTCATACCTCCTCCAACTACCTCTCTTCATACCTCCTCCAACAACTACCTCTCTTCATACCTCCTTCAACAACTAACTCTCTTCATACCTCCTCCAACAACTACCTCTCTTCATACCTCCTCCAACAACTACCTCTCTTCATACCTCCTCCAACAACTACCTCTCTTCATACCTCCTGCAACAACTACCTCTCTTTATACCTCCTCCAACAACTACCTCTCTTCAAACCTCCTACAACAACTACCTCTCTTCATACCTCCTCCAACAAACTACCTCTCTTCATACCTCCTCCAACAACTACCTCTCTTCATACCTCCTCCAAATACTACCTCTCTTCATACCTACCCCAACAGCTACCTCTCTTCATACCTCCTCCAACAACTACTTCTCTTCATACCTACCACAACAATTACCTCTCTTCATACCTCCCCCAACAACTACCTCTCTTCATACCTCCTCCAACAACTACATCTCTTCATACCTACCCCAACAACTACCTCTCTTCATACCTCCCCCAACAACTATCTCTCTTCATACCTCCTCCAACAACTACCTTTCTTTATACCTCCTCCAACAACTACCTCTCTTCATACCTCCTCCAACAACTACCTCTCTTCATACCTCCTCCAACAACTAACTCTCTTCATACCTTCTCCAACAACTACCTCTCTTCATACCTACCCAAACAACTACCTCTCTTCATACCTCCTCCAACAAACTACCTCTCTTCATACCTACCCCAACAACTACCTCTCTTCATACCTCCTCCAACAAACTACCTCTCTTCATACCTACCCAACAACTACCTCTCTTCATACCTCCTCCAACAAACTACCTCTTTTCATACCTACCCCAGCAACTACCTCTCTTCAAACCTCCTCCAACAACTACCTCTCTTCATACCTACCCCAACAACTACCTCTCTTCATACCTCCCCCAACAACTACCTCTCTTCATACCTACCCCAACAACTACCTCTCTTCAAACCTCCTCCAACAACTACCTCTCTTCATAACTCCTCCAACAACTACCTCTCTTCATACCTACCAAAACAACTACCTCTCTTCAAACCTCCTCCAACAACTACCTCTCTTCATACCTCCCACAACAACTACCTCCTTCACACCTCCCACAACAACTACCTCTCTTCAAACCTCCTCCAACAAACTACCTCTCTTCAAACCTCCTCCAACAACTACCCCTCTTCATAATTCCTCCAACAACTACCTCTCTTCATACTCCTCCAACAACTAACTCTCTTCATACCTCCTCCAACAACTACCTCTCTTCATACCTACCCCAACAACTACCTCTCTTCATACCTCCTCCAACAAACTAACTCTCTTCATACCTACCCCAACAACTAACTCTCTTCATACCTCCTCCAACAACTACCTCTCTTCAAACCTCCTCCAACAACTACCTCTCTTCATACCTCCTCCAACAACTACCTCTCTTCATACCTCCTCCAACAACTACCTCTCTTCATACCTCCTCCAACAACTACCTCTCTTCAAACCTCCTCCAACAACTAACTCTCTTCATACCTCCTTCAACAAATACCTCTCTTCATACCTACCCCAACAACTACCTCTCTTCATACCTCCCCCAACAACTAACTCTCTTCATACCTCCTCCAACAACTACCTCTCTTCATACCTCCCCCAACAACTAACTCTCTTCATACCTTCTCCAACAACTACCTCTCTTCATACCTACCCAACAACTACCTCTCTTCATACCTCCTCTAACAACTACCTCTCTTCATACCTCCTCCAACAACTACCTCTCTTCATACCTCCTCCAACAACTACCTCTCTTCATACCTCCTCCAACAACTACCTCTCTTCATACCTCCTCCAACAACTAACTCTCTTCATACCTCATCCAACAACTACCTCTCTTCATACCTACCCCAAAAACTACCTCGCTTCATACCTCCTCCAACAAACTACCTCTCTTCATACCTACCCCAACAACTACCTCTCTTCATACCTCCTCCAACAAACTACCTCTCTTCATACCTACCCCAACAACTACCTCTCTTCATACCTCCTCCAACAAACTACCTCTCTTCATACCTACCCCAACAACTACCTCTCTTCAAACCTCCTCCAACAACTACCTCTCTTCATACCTACCCCAACAACTACCTCTCTTCATACCTCCCCCAACAACTACCTCTCTTCATACCTACCCCAACAACTACCTCTCTTCAAACCTCCTCCAACAACTACCTCTCTTCATACCTCCCACAACAACTACCTCTCTTCATACCTCCTCCAACAACTACCTCTCTTCATACCTCCTCCAACAACTACCTTTCTTCATACCTCCCACAACAACTACCTCCTTCATACCTCCCACAACAACTACCTCCCTTCAAACCTCCTCCAACAACTACCTCTCTTCATAATTCTTCCAACAACTAACTCTCTTCATACCTCCTCCAACAACTAACTCTCTTCATACCTCCTCCAACAAACTACCTCTCTTCATACCTACCCCAACAACTACCTCTCTTCATACCTCCTCCAACAACTACCTCTCTTCATACCTCCTCCAACAACTACCTCTCTTCATACCTCCTACAACAACTACCTCTCTTCATACCTCCTCCAACAACTACCTCTCTTCATACCTCCTCCAACAACTACCTCTCTTCATACCTCCTCCAACAACTACCTCTCTTCATACCTACCCCAACAACTACCTCTCTTCAAACCTCCTCCAACAACTACCTCTCTTCATACCTCCTCCAACAACTACCTCTCTTCATACCTCCTCCAACTACCTCTCTTCATACCTCCTCCAACAACTACCTCTCTTCATACCTCCTCCAACAACTAACTCTCTTCATACCTCCTCCAACAACTACCTCTCTTCATACCTACCCCAACAACTACCTCTCTTCATACCTCCTCCAACAAACTAACTCTCTTCATACCTACCCCAACAACTAACTCTCTTCATACCTCCTCCAACAACTACCTCTCTTCAAACCTCCTCCAACAACTACCTCTCTTCATACCTCCTCCAACAACTACCTCTCTTCATACCTCCTCCAACAACTACCTCTCTTCATACCTCCTCCAACAACTACCTCTCTTCAAACCTCCTCCAACAACTAACTCTCTTCATACCTCCTTCAACAAATACCTCTCTTCATACCTACCCCAACAACTACCTCTCTTCATACCTCCCCCAACAACTAACTCTCTTCATACCTCCTCCAACAACTACCTCTCTTCATACCTCCCCCAACAACTAACTCTCTTCATACCTTCTCCAACAACTACCTCTCTTCATACCTACCCAACAACTACCTCTCTTCATACCTCCTCTAACAACTACCTCTCTTCATACCTCCTCCAACAACTACCTCTCTTCATACCTCCTCCAACAACTACCTCTCTTCATACCTCCTCCAACAACTACCTCTCTTCATACCTCCTCCAACAACTAACTCTCTTCATACCTCATCCAACAACTACCTCTCTTCATACCTACCCCAAAAACTACCTCGCTTCATACCTCCTCCAACAAACTACCTCTCTTCATACCTACCCCAACAACTACCTCTCTTCATACCTCCTCCAACAAACTACCTCTCTTCATACCTACCCCAACAACTACCTCTCTTCATACCTCCTCCAACAAACTACCTCTCTTCATACCTACCCCAACAAACTACCTCTCTTCAAACCTCCTCCAACAACTACCTCTCTTCATACCTACCCCAACAACTACCTCTCTTCATACCTCCCCCAACAACTACCTCTCTTCATACCTACCCCAACAACTACCTCTCTTCAAACCTCCTCCAACAACTACCTCTCTTCATACCTCCCACAACAACTACCTCTCTTCATACCTCCTCCAACAACTACCTCTCTTCATACCTCCTCCAACAACTACCTCTCTTCATACCTCCCACAACAACTACCTCCTTCATACCTCCCACAACAACTACCTCCCTTCAAACCTCCTCCAACAACTACCTCTCTTCATAATTCTTCCAACAACTAACTCTCTTCATACCTCCTCCAACAACTAACTCTCTTCATACCTCCTACAAACTACCTCTCTTCATACCTACCCCAACAACTACCTCTCTTCATACCTCCTCCAACAACTACCTCTCTTCATACCTCCTCCAACAACTACCTCTCTTCATACCTCCTACAACAACTACCTCTCTTCATACCTCCTCCAACAACTACCTCTCTTCATACCTCCTCCAACAACTACCTCTCTTCATACCTCCTCCAACAACTACCTCTCTTCATACCTACCCCAACAACTACCTCTCTTCAAACCTCCTCCAACAACTACCTCTCTTCATACCTCCTCCAACAACTACCTCTCTTCATACCTCCTCCAACTACCTCTCTTCATACCTCCTCCAACAACTACCTCTCTTCATACCTCCTTCAACAACTAACTCTCTTCATACCTCCTCCAACAACTACCTCTCTTCATACCTCCTCCAACAACTACCTCTCTTCATACCTCCTCCAACAACTACCTCTCTTCATACCTCCTGCAACAACTACCTCTCTTTATACCTCCTCCAACAACTACCTCTCTTCAAACCTCCTACAACAACTACCTCTCTTCATACCTCCTCCAACAAACTACCTCTCTTCATACCTCCTCCAACAACTACCTCTCTTCATACCTCCTCCAAATACTACCTCTCTTCATACCTACCCCAACAGCTACCTCTCTTCATACCTCCTCCAACAACTACTTCTCTTCATACCTACCACAACAATTACCTCTCTTCATACCTCCCCCAACAACTACCTCTCTTCATACCTCCTCCAACAACTACATCTCTTCATACCTACCCCAACAACTACCTCTCTTCATACCTCCCCCAACAACTATCTCTCTTCATACCTCCTCCAACAACTACCTTTCTTTATACCTCCTCCAACAACTACCTCTCTTCATACCTCCTCCAACAACTACCTCTCTTCATACCTCCTCCAACAACTAACTCTCTTCATACCTTCTCCAACAACTACCTCTCTTCATACCTACCCAAACAACTACCTCTCTTCATACCTCCTCCAACAAACTACCTCTCTTCATACCTACCCCAACAACTACCTCTCTTCATACCTCCTCCAACAAACTACCTCTCTTCATACCTACCCAACAACTACCTCTCTTCATACCTCCTCCAACAAACTACCTCTTTTCATACCTACCCCAGCAACTACCTCTCTTCAAACCTCCTCCAACAACTACCTCTCTTCATACCTACCCCAACAACTACCTCTCTTCATACCTCCCCCAACAACTACCTCTCTTCATACCTACCCCAACAACTACCTCTCTTCAAACCTCCTCCAACAACTACCTCTCTTCATAACTCCTCCAACAACTACCTCTCTTCATACCTACCAAAACAACTACCTCTCTTCAAACCTCCTCCAACAACTACCTCTCTTCATACCTCCCACAACAACTACCTCCTTCACACCTCCCACAACAACTACCTCTCTTCAAACCTCCTCCAACAAACTACCTCTCTTCAAACCTCCTCCAACAACTACCCCTCTTCATAATTCCTCCAACAACTACCTCTCTTCATACTCCTCCAACAACTAACTCTCTTCATACCTCCTCCAACAACTACCTCTCTTCATACCTACCCCAACAACTACCTCTCTTCATACCTCTTCCAACAAACTAACTCTCTTCATACCTACCCCAACAACTAACTCTCTTCATACCTCCTCCAACAACTACCTCTCTTCAAACCTCCTCCAACAACTACCTCTCTTCATACCTCCTCCAACAACTACCTCTCTTCATACCTCCTCCAACAACTACCTCTCTTCATACCTCCTCCAACAACTACCTCTCTTCAAACCTCCTCCAACAACTAACTCTCTTCATACCTCCTTCAACAAATACCTCTCTTCATACCTACCCCAACAACTACCTCTCTTCATACCTCCCCCAACAACTAACTCTCTTCATACCTCCTCCAACAACTACCTCTCTTCATACCTCCCCCAACAACTAACTCTCTTCATACCTTCTCCAACAACTACCTCTCTTCATACCTACCCAACAACTACCTCTCTTCATACCTCCTCTAACAACTACCTCTCTTCATACCTCCTCCAACAACTACCTCTCTTCATACCTCCTCCAACAACTACCTCTCTTCATACCTCCTCCAACAACTACCTCTCTTCATACCTCCTCCAACAACTAACTCTCTTCATACCTCATCCAACAACTACCTCTCTTCATACCTACCCCAAAAACTACCTCGCTTCATACCTCCTCCAACAAACTACCTCTCTTCATACCTACCCCAACAACTACCTCTCTTCATACCTCCTCCAACAAACTACCTCTCTTCATACCTACCCCAACAACTACCTCTCTTCATACCTCCTCCAACAAACTACCTCTCTTCATACCTACCCCAACAACTACCTCTCTTCAAACCTCCTCCAACAACTACCTCTCTTCATACCTACCCCAACAACTACCTCTCTTCATACCTCCCCCAACAACTACCTCTCTTCATACCTACCCCAACAACTACCTCTCTTCAAACCTCCTCCAACAACTACCTCTCTTCATACCTCCTCCAACAACTACCTCTCTTCATACCTACCCCAAAAACTACCTCTCTTCAAACCTCCTCCAACAACTTCCTCTCTTCATACCTCCCACAGCAACTACCTCTCTTCATACCTACCCCAACAACTACCTCTCTTCATACCTCCTCCAACAAACTACCTCTCTTCATACCTACCCCAACAACTACCTCTCTTCATACCTCCTCCAACAACTACCTCTCTTCATACCTCCTCCAACAACTAACTTTTTTCATACCTCCTCCAACAACTACCTCTCTTCAAACCTCCTACAACAACTACCTCTCTTCATACCTCCTCCAACAACTACCTCTCTTCATACCTCCTCCAACAACTACCTCTCTTCACATCTCCTCCAACAACTCCCTCTCTTCATACCTATCCCAACAACTACCTCTCTTCATACCTCCTCCACCAACTACCTCTCGTCATACCTACCCCAACAACTACTTCTCTTCATACCTCCCCCAACAACTACCTCTTTTCATACCTCCTCCAACTACCTCTCTCCATACCTACCCCAACAACTACCTTTTTTCATACCTCCTCCAACAACTACCTCTCTTCATACCTCCCCCAAAAACTACCTCTCTTCATACCTCCTCCAACAACTACCTCTCTTCATACCTCCTCCAAAAACTACCTCTTTTGAAACCTCCTCCAACAACTACCTCTCTTCATACCTACCCCAACAACTACCTCTTTTCATACCTCCCCCAACAACTACCTCTCTTCATACCTACCCCAACAACTACCTCTCTTCAAACCTCCTCCAACAACTACCTCTCTTCATAACTCCTCCAACAACTACCTCTCTTCATACCTACCCCAACAACTACCTCTCTTCAAACCTCCTCCAACAACTACCTCTCTTCATACCTCCCACAAAAACTACCTCCTTCATACCTCCCACAACAACTACCTCTCTTCAAACCTCCTCCAACAAACTACCTCTCTTCAAACCTCCTCCAACAACTACCTCTCTTCATACTTCCTCCAACAACTACCTCTCTTCATACCTCCTCCAACAACTAACTCTCTTCATAACTCCTCCAACAACTACCTCTCTTCATACCTACCCAAACAACTACCTCTCTTCATACCTCCTCCAACAACTACCTCTCTTCATACCTCCTCCAACAACTACCTCTCTTCATACCTCCTCCAACAACTACCTCTCTTCATACCTCCTCCAACAACTAACTCTCTTCATACCTCCTCCTACAACTACCTCTCTTCATACCTCCTCCAACAACTACCTCTCTTCATACCTACCCAAACAACTACCTCTCTTCAAACCTCCTCCAACAACTACCTCTCTTCATACCTCCTCAAACAACTACCTCTCTTCATACCTCCTCCAACAATTACCTCTCTTCATACCTCCTCCAACAACTACATCTCTTCATACCTACCCCAACAACTACCTCTCTTCATACCTCCTCCAACAACTACCTCTCTTCATACCTACCCCAACAACTACCTCTCTTCATACCTCCCCCAACAACTACCTCTCTCTACATACCTACCCCAACAACTACCTCTCTTCATACATACCCCAACAAATACCTCTCTTAATACCTCCTCCAACACCTACCTCCCTTCATACCTACCCCAACAACTACCTCTCTTCATACCTCCTCCAACAACTACCTCTCTTCATACCTCCTCCAACAACTACCTCTCTTCATACCTCCTCCAACAACTACCTCTCTTCATACCTCCTCCAACAACTACCTCTCTTCATACCTTCTCCAACAACTAACTCTCTTCATACCTCCTCCAACAACTACCTCTCTTCATACCTACCCCAACAACTACCTCTCTTCATACCTCCTCCAACAAACTAACTCTCTTCATACCTCCCCCAACAACTACCTCTCTTCAAACCTCCTCCAACAAACTACCTCTCTTCATACCTACCCCAACAACTACCTCTCTTCATACCTCCTCCAACAAAATACCTCTCTTCATACCTACCCCAAAAACTACCTCTCTTCAAACCTCCTCCAACAAACTACCTCTCTTCATACCTACCCCAACAACTACCTCTCTTCAAACCTCCTCCAACAAACTACCTCTCTTCATACCTCCTCCAACAAACTACCTTTCTTCATACCTACCCCAACAACTACCTCTCTTCATACCTCCTCCAACAACTACCTCTCTTCATACCTCCCCCAACAACTACCTCTCTTCATACCTCCCACAACAACTACCTGCTTCATACCTCCCACAACAACTACCTCTCTTCAAACCTCCTCCACCAAACTACCTCTCTTCAAACCCTCTCCAACAACTACCTCTCTTCATACCTCCCACAACAACTACCTCCTTCATACCTCCCACAACAACTACCTCTCTTCATACCTACCCCAACAACTACCTCTCTTCAAACCTCCTCCAACAACTACCTTTCTTCATACATCCTCCATCAACTAACTCTCTTCATACCTCCTCCAACAACTACCTCTCTTCATACCTACCCCAACAACTACCTCTCTTCAAACCTCCTCTAACAACTACCTCTCTTCATACCTCCTCCAACAACTACCTCTCTTCATACCTCCTCCAACAACTACCTCTCTTCATACCTCCTCCAACAACTACCTCTCTTCATACCTACCCCAACAACTACCTCTCTTCATACCTCCTCCAACAACTACCTCTCTTCATACCTACCCCAACAACTACCTCTCTTCATACCTCCCCCAACAACTACCTCTCTCTACATACCTACCCCAACAACTACCTCTCTTCATACATACCCCAACAAATACCTCTCTTAATACCTCCTCCAACACCTACCTCCCTTCATACCTACCCCAACAACTACCTCTCTTCATACCTCCTCCAACAACTACCTCTCTTCATACCTCCTCCAACAACTACCTCTCTTCATACCTCCTCCAACAACTACCTCTCTTCATACCTCCTCCAACAACTACCTCTCTTCATACCTCCTCCAACAACTAACTCTCTTCATACCTCCTCCAACAACTACCTCTCTTCATACCTACCCCAACAACTACCTCTCTTCATACCTCCTCCAACAAACTAACTCTCTTCATACCTCCCCCAACAACTACCTCTCTTCAAACCTCCTCCAACAAACTACCTCTCTTCATACCTACCCCAACAACTACCTCTCTTCATACCTCCTCCAATAAACTACCTCTCTTCATACCTACCCCAAAAACTACCTCTCTTTAAACCTCCTCCAACAAACTAACTCTCTTCATACCTACCCCAACAACTACCTCTCTTCAAACCTCCTCCAACAAACTACCTCTCTTCATACCTCCTCCAACAAACTACCTCTCTTCATACCTACCCCAACAACTACCTCTCTTCATACCTCCTCCAACAACTACCTCTCTTCATACCTCCCCCAACAACTACCTCTCTTCATACCTCCCCCAACAACTACCTGCTTCATACCTCCCACAACAACTACCTCTCTTCAAACCTCCTCCAACAAACTACCTCTCTTCAAACCCTCTACAACAACTACCTCTCTTCATACCTCCCACAACAACTACCTCCTTCATACCTCCCACAACAACTACCTCTCTTCATACCTACCCCAACAACTACCTCTCTTCAAACCTCCTCCAACAACTACCTCTCTTCAAACCTCCTCCATCAACTAACTCTCTTCATACCTCCTCCAACAAACTCCTCTCTTCAAACCTCCTCCAACAACTACCTCTCTTCAAACCTCCTCCAACAAACTACCTCTCTTCAAACCTCCTCCAACAACTACCTCTCTTCATACCTCCCACAACAACTACCTCCTTCATACCTCCCCCAACAAATACTTCTCTTCATTCCTCCCCCAACAACTATTTCTCTTCAGACCTCCCCCAACAAACTACTTCTCTTCATACCTCGCCCAACAACTACTTCTCTTCATACCTCGCCCAACAACTACTTCTCTTCATACCTCCCCAACAACTATTTCTCTTCATACCTCCCCCAACAACTACTTCTCTTCATACCTTCCCCAACAACTATTTCTCTTCAGACCTCCCCAACAAACTACTTTTCTTCATACCTCCCCCAACAACTACTTCTCTTCATACCTACCCCAACAACTACTTCTTTTCATACCTACCCCAACAACTACTTCTCTTCATTCCTACCCCAACAACTATTTCTCTCCATACCTCCCCCAACAACTGCTTCTCTTCATACCTCCCCAAACAACTGCTTCTCCTCATACCTCCCCCAACAACTACTTCTCTTCATACCTCCCCCAACAACTATTTCTCTTCATACCTCTCCCAACAACTATTTCTCTTCATACCTCCCCCAACAACTATTTCTCTTCATACCTCCCCAACAACTACTTCTCTTCATACCTCCCCCAACAACTATTTCTCTTCATACCTCCCCCAACAACTACTTCTCTTCATACCTCCCCCAACAACTATTTCTCTTCATACCTCCCCCAACAACTATTTCTCTTCATACCTCCCCCAACAACTATTTCTGTTCCTACCTCCCCCAACAACTACTTTTCTTCATACCTACCCCAACAACTACTTCTCTTCATACCTACCCCAACAACTACTTCTCTTCATTCCTCCCCAACACCTATTTCTCTTCATACCTCCCCAACATCTGCTTCTCTTCATAACTCCCCCAACAACTATTTCTCTTCATACCTCCCCCAACAACTATTTCTCTTCATACCTCCCCCAACAACTATTTCTCTTCATACCTCCCCCAACAACTACTTCTCTTCATACCTCCCCCAACAACTATTTCTCTTCATACCTCCCCCAACAACTACTTCTCTTCATACCTCCCCCAACAACTATTTCTCTTCATACCTCCCCCAACAACTTTTTCTCTTCATACCTCCCCCAACAACTATTTCTCTTCATACCTCCCCCAACAACTACTTCTCTTCATACCTCCCCCAACAACTACTTCTCTTCATACCTCGCCCAACAACTACTTCTCTTCATACCTCCCCCAACAACTACTTCTCTTCATACCTCGCCCAACAACTACTTCTCTTCATACCTTCCCCAACAACTGCTTCTCTTCATACCTCGCCCAACAACTACTTCTCTTCATACCTCCCCCAACAACTATTTCTCTTCATACCTCCCCCAACAACTATTTCTCTTCATACCTCCCCCAACAACTACTTCTCTTCATACCTTCCCCAACAACTATTTCTCTTCAGACCTCCCCCAACAAACTACTTCTCTTCATACCTCCCCCAACAACTACTTCTCTTCATACCTACCCCAACAACTACTTCTCTTCATACCTACCCCAACAACTACTTCTCTTCATTCCTCCCCCAACAACTATTTCTCTCCATACCTCCCCCAACAACTGCTTCTCTTCATTCCTCCCCCAACAACTATTTCTCTCCATACCTCCCCCAACAACTGCTTCTCTTCATACCTCCCCCAACAACTATTTCTCTTCATACCTCCCCCAACAACTATTTCTCTTCATACCTCCCCCAACAACTATTTCTCTTCATACCTCCCCCAACAACTACTTCTCTTCATACCTCCCCCAACAACTATTTCTCTTCATACCTCCCCCAACAACTACTTCTCTTCATACCTCCCCCAACAACTATTTCTCTTCATACCTCCCCCAACAACTTTTTCTCTTCATACCTCCCCCAACAACTATTTCTGTTCCTACCTCCCCCAACAACTACTTTTCTTCATACCTCCCCCAACAACTACTTTTCTTTATACCTCCCCCAACAACTACTTTTCTTCATACCTCCCCCAACAACTACTTTTCTTCATACCTCCCCCAACAACTACTTTTCTTCATACCTCCCCCAACAACTACTTTTCTTCATACCTCCCCCAACAACTACTTTTCTTCACATATTCCCGACAATTAATCCTCTTCATTTTACGAGAATAGTGTGGCGGGGAAACGAGGGTTGGTCATGTGTTGCTTTGCTGTTGACAGCAAATCGTGACATAGACAATTGCGGCTCAAAGCATCCGACATAGTTGGGACATTTTTGAATATCAGGTTGCCTACCCATTTCGACCTCTAGTAGTGTTTTATTCCAGAATGATTGTAAGTTGTAAAGGGATGTAGACCTGTTGTTTTCTTTCCTGGTTCAGGTTTGTGGAATTAATCTCAATTCACACATTGACACAAATGGCTACATGATTGATGTGGACCGTATTGTGGATTCTCTCTGGGTGTTGAAACCAGATCGTCGTTTGAGGTAGATGTTTTACGGTAATTGATTAGGCTCTCACATCAAGAAACCGACCCGCTGCAGTATTTTCTATCCTGGTACGTGCTTGGTAGAGCGTCCCGTTTGAAGCATGTTTACTTTGTCCTTATTGTTATCGTTTCATCCGACGTCGTTTATAAGGTTTCTTTAAGAAAAGACAAACAGCGCTCAAGCAAACTGAACATGTACAGCTGACGATTCTGTATTATGGGTGTTACATGTTGGTAGAGTTGATGTGAATGTAATTTGGTAGTGAATATGTACTAACAACAAAACAAATATCAACAGGGTTGAAACTAAGAATGGCAAAATGTTACATCTTCTCAATATTCCTGTATGGAGCAGAAATATGGACATTAGACAAGAAAACAGAACAGAAAATTGAAGCCTTTGAAATGTGGATTTACAGAAAAATAGGTAGAATTGGATGGAAAGAAAAGAAAACAAACGATGAAGTTTTAAAACAACTAAAAATAAAAAGAGAACTACTAAAT
The DNA here is from genome assembly GCA_032433765.1 of Megaustenia siamemsis. Lineage (NCBI taxonomy): Eukaryota > Metazoa > Mollusca > Gastropoda > Stylommatophora > Ariophantidae > Megaustenia > Megaustenia siamemsis. Next base: position 77,598,875 of record JAVIAB010000050.1, read on the forward strand.
ACAAATAAGATATGACAAATGCAATTTTTGGGACACGTTAAAAGACACAACAGTTTACTAAAAGTAATATTGGAAGGGAAAATACAAGGTAAAAGAGGCAGTGGCAGACCAAGACTAACATGGACAAGTCAATCTATGACAACCTGCACCGTCAAAGCAAGAAACAGATTGGAATGGCGCTCCATGGTAGCCAACCTTCGTTGCGGAGACGGTACTCGAAGGTGATGATAATGCATTTTTTTCAAGGCAATAATCTTTTTAGGGCTTGAGTGAGGGGGTGAAGGAGAGAGATGAGGTTAAATGTGTCTACTAACGAAACAACAAATGAACACCTCATTTTTTAAATGACAGTGACGTTGAACAATTTCTTCTGGCATCTTGGTACCCGGTTTGAACAAGTTTATGTCTGTCTCCTCTGGATCCATCCATTTGACATATTCGGTCATGCTACCACCGCAACCGCTGCAGTCACTGCTATCAAAGCTCATACTTTATGTAAACGAGGAGTTGACAAAGTATTCAGTACAAGAAATGTATTTCCAAAAGTGTACACAATAAAAGATAAAGGTTTACTTCAAGAAAACTGTATTTTATGAGATAAGTTATATTTTAACTTCAAGAAGAAAATGGGGCGTGAATCAACGCTTCCTTCTTTTTTTTTTTTTTTGATCGTTCAAAACGTTTAGAGCCCATATCTTATCTTGATCAAGCTAACGTGAGCCAAAGTAATGTTACGTCATCAGAAAATTGGTTGGACTTTGGACATTGAAATGGCAGACCATAAACATTGACGTCAACATCTGTGCAAGTGGGTGGTCCCCCCGCAAATTTGTAACAATGACCCAGCCGGGGCACATATATTTGTAACAATGACCCAGATGGTACACATATATTTGTAACAGGAGAGCAATGGGGACACGTGTCTTAGAGAATCTATAAGATAACAGGATGGACAATTGAGTCGACGTCTGATCAGATCATCAAAGATATGTAACGAAACACTGACAATGGTTTCTCCCTGGGAGGGAATTATATGTCAGTCCCCCCCCCCCTTATTAAGTCAAGAGTCTTACATTTTGAAGTGTTTGAATATGTTATTTAAAGATATTATGTAAAACGATAATTCGATTCTTCTTTTTCAACTCCTTGTGGAGTTTACGTCTTCAACAAACACTTTCAACTCCCTGTAAAGCATACGTCTTCAGCAAACACTTTCGACTCCCTGTGGAGCATACGTCTTCAACAACCAAATTCAACTCCCTGTGGAGCATAAGTCTTCAAAAACACTTTCAACTCCCTGTGGAGCATACGTCTTCAACAACCACTTTCGACTCCCTGTGGAGCATACGTCTTCAACAACCACTTTCAACTCCCTGTGGAGCATACGTCTTCAACAAACACTTTCGACTCCCTGTGGAGCATACGTCTTCAACAACCACTTTCAACTCCCTGTGGAGCATAAGTCTTCAACAAACACTTTCAACTCCCTGTGGAGCATACGTCTTCAACAACCACTTTCGACTCCCTGTGGAGCATACGTCTTCAACAACCACTTTCAACTCCCTGTGGAGCATACGTCTTCAACAACCACTTTCGACTCCCTGTGGAGCATACGTCTTCAACAACCACTTTCAACTCCCTGTGGAGCATACGTCTTCAACAACCACTTTCGACTCCCTGTGGAGCATACGTCTTCAACAACCACTTTCAACTCCCTGTGGAGCATAGGTCTTCAACAAACACTTTCAGCTCCCTGTGGAGCATAGGTCTTCAACAAACACTTTCAACTCCCTGTGGAGCATAGGTCTTCAACAAACACTTTCAGCTCCCTGTGGAGCATAGGTCTTCAACAAACACTTTCAACTCCCTGTGGAGCATAGGTCTTCAACAAACACTTTCAACTCCCTGTGGAGCATATGTCTTCAACAAACACTTTCGACTCCCTGTGGAGCATAGGTCTTCAACAAACACTTTCAACTCCCTGTGGAGCATAGGTCTTCAACAAACACTTTCAGCTCCCTGTGGAGCATAGGTCTTCAACAAACACTTTCAGCTCCCCGTGGAGCACCCTGTGGAGCATAGGTCTTCAACAAACACTTTCAGCTCCCCGTGGAGCACCCTGTGGAGCATAGGTCTTCAACAAACACTTTCAGCTCCCCGTGGAGCACCCTGTGGAGCATAGGTCTTCAACAAACACTTTCAGCTCCATGTGGAGCACCCTGTGGAGCATAGGTCTTCAACAAACACTTTCAGCTCCCCGTGGAGCACCCTGTGGAGCATAGGTCTTCAACAAACACTTTCAGCTCCCCGTGGAGCACCCTGTGGAGCATAGGTCTTCAACAAACACTTTCAGCTCCCCGTGGAGCACCCTGTGGAGCATAGGTCTTCAACAAACACTTTCAGCTCCCCGTGGAGCACCCTGTGGAGCATAGGTCTTCAACAAACACTTTCAGCTCCCCGTGGAGCACCCTGTGGAGCATAGGTCTTCAAAAAACACTTTCAGCTCCCCGTGGAGCACCCTGTGGAGCATAGGTCTTCAACAAACACTTTCAGCTCCCCGTGGAGCACCCTGTGGAGCATAGGTCTTCAACAAACACTTTCAGCTCC
>JAVIAB010000050.1:77606481-77681481 GCA_032433765.1 Megaustenia siamemsis
TGTTCCTAGCCATCTTGTTTCACACATTCCCAGAATATTTATTTTGTAGTCTGCCATTTCTGCTGCTACTTGTGCAGCTTATCCTGGCTCATTTAGTGTACGTACATTCCAGGTGCCAATTCTGGAAGATTTCCTGGTAGACAAAAGGTGAGTTTTGCGGTTTCCTCCGGATTGCGTCACACATCTCTTAGAGAGCCTATATCTATCCTGGATTGCGGATTTATTATTGTTTCTTTTCTTTGACTTGTCCTTGTTTGGCAAGTTTTTGAGGCGTATTTTTTTTTTTACAGTACAGGATAGCCAGGAGCCGAGATAGCTTAGTGGTTAGTGAACTGGACTACAAAGGACAAGAAGTAGGGTTCGATCCCAACCGACGGCTTCCGGGTTCACCCAGCCTTTAATGGGTACCGGATTTTTTTCTAGGAAAGTAAAGCGGCACGGGCGTAATACCGACCACATTACACCAAAAATCATGTGTGAAGGTCTGTAAAATTTATGGTCACTAACACCATATTCCCTATACGTCACTTGGCGTGACCGGGGCACTTAACCTTAACTTAACTTAACTTAACTTAACTTAACTTAACTTAACTTAACTTAACTTAACTTAACAGGGTAGCCAGTCCCATACCCAACCGTCCTGTCCTTAATCGCCTGTTACAAACATGTCTGGTAGTGTACAGCGCTACAGTTCTGTATTCCCCTTTCAGGGGAACGGGCGAAAGGTAATTCGGTTATACAAGTATTATTTGAAGACTATAAGCCATCTTGGCTGAGTGGATAATGAACTCGATATTCATAAGAAGGGTCTCTGTTCGATTCACAGATGTGACGAATGTTTTTTCTACAGATAGACAGCTTAGCAATTCATGAACCCAGCAACTGAAAGTAGGTTCCACAGATTTGTTTTCTAGGAAAGTAGGTTCCACAGATTTGTTTTCTAGGAAAGTAGGTTCCACAGATTTGTTTTCTAGGAAAGTAGGTTCCACAGATGTGTTTTCTAGGAAAGTTGGTTCCACAGATTTGTTTTCTGTGAAAGTAGGTTCCTCAGATTTGTTTTCTTGGAAAGTGGGTTCCACAGATTTGGTTTCTTGTAAATTTGGTTCCACAGATTTGTTTTCTATGAAAGTAGGTTCCGCAAATTTGTTTTCTATGAAAGTTGGTTCCACAGATTTGTTTTCTAGGAAAGTTGGTTCCACAGATTTGTTTTCTAGGAAAGTAGGTTCCGCAGATTTGTTTTCTAGGAAAGTTGGTTCCACAGATTTGTTTTCTAGGAAAGTTAGTTCCACAGATTTGTTTTCTAGGAAAGTAGGTTCCACATATTTGTTTTCTGGGAAAGTAGGTTCCACAGATTTGTTTTAAATGAAAGTAGGTTCCACAGATTTGTTTTAAATGAAAGTAGGTTCCACAGATTTGTTTTCTAGGAAAGTTGGTTCAACAGATTTGTTTTCTAGGAAAGTAGGTTCCACAGATTTGTTTTAAATGAAAGTAGGTTCCACAGATTTGTTTTAAATGAAAGTAGGTTCCACAGATTTGTTTTAAATGAAAGTAGTTTGCACAGATTTGTTTTAAATGAAAGTAGGTTCCACAGATTTGTTTTAAATGATAGTAGGTTCCACAGATTTGTTTTAAATGATAGTAGGTTCCACAGATTTGTTTTAAATGAAAGTAGGTTCCACAGATTTGTTTTAAATGAAAGTAGGTTCCATAGATTTATTTTAAATGAAAGTAGGTTCCACAGATTTGTTTTAAATGATAGTAGGTTCCACAGATTTGTTTTAAATGATAGTAGGTTCCACAGATTTGTTTTAAATGAAAGTAGGTTCCACAGATTTGTTTTAAATGAAAGTAGGTACCATAGATTTATTTTAAATGAAAGTAGGTTCCACAGATTTGTTTTAAATGATATTAGGTTCCACAGATTTGTTTTAAATGAAAGTAGGTTCCACAGATTTGTTTTCGTGGAAAGTTGATTCCACAGATTTTTTTTCTTTGGAAAGTAGGTTCCACAGATTTGCTTTCTAGGAAAGTAGGTTCCACATATTTGTTTTCTGGGAAAGTAGGTTCCACAGATTTGTTTTCTAGGAAAGTAGGTTCCACAGATTTGTTTTAAATTAAAGTAGGTTCCACAGATTTGTTTTCTAGGAAAGTTGGTTCAACAGATTTGTTTTCTAGGAAAGTAGGTTTCACAGATTTGTTTTAAATGAAAGTAGGTTCCACAGATTTGTTTTAAATGAAAGTAGGTTCCACAGATTTGTTTTAAATGAAAGTAGTTTGCACAGATTTGTTTTAAATGAAAGTAGGTTCCACAGATTTGTTTTAAATGATAGTAGGTTCCACAGATTTCTTTTAAATGATAGTAGGTTCCACAGATTTGTTGTAAATGAAAGTAGGTTCCACTGATTTGTTTTAAATGAAAGTAGGTTCCATAGATTTATTTTAAATGAAAGTAGGTTCCACAGATTTGTTTTAAATGATAGTAGGTTCCACAGATTTGTTTTAAATGATAGTAGGTTCCACAGATTTGTTTTAAATGAAAGTAGGTTCCACAGATTTGTTTTAAATGAAAGTAGGTTCCATAGATTTATTTTAAATGAAAGTAGGTTCCACAGATTTGTTTTAAATGATATTAGGTTCCACAGATTTGTTTTAAATGAAAGTAGGTTCCACAGATTTGTTTTCGTGGAAAGTTGATTCCACAGATTTTTTTTCTTTGGAAAGTAGGTTCCACAGATTTGCTTTCTAGGAAAGTAGGTTCCACATATTTGTTTTCTGGGAAAGTAGGTTCCACAGATTTGTTTTCTAGGAAAGTAGGTTCCACAGATTTGTTTTAAATGAAAGTAGGTTCCACAGATTTGTTTTCTAGGAAAGTTGGTTCAACAGATTTGTTTTCTAGGAAAGTAGGTTTCACAGATTTGTTTTAAATGAAAGTAGGTTCCACAGATTTGTTTTAAATGAAAGTAGGTTCCACAGATTTGTTTTAAATGAAAGTAGTTTGCACAGATTTGTTTTAAATGAAAGTAGGTTCCACAGATTTGTTTTAAATGATAGTAGGTTCCACAGATTTGTTTTAAATGATAGTAGGTTCCACAGATTTGTTTTAAATGAAAGTAGGTTCCACAGATTTGTTTTAAATGAAAGTAGGTTCCATAGATTTATTTTAAATGAAAGTAGGTTCCACAGATTTGTTTTAAATGATAGTAGGTTCCACAGATTTGTTTTAAATGATAGTAGGGTCCACAGATTTGTTTTAAATGAAAGTAGGTTCCACAGATTTGTTTTAAATGAAAGTAGGTTCCATAGATTTATTTTAAATGAAAGTAGGTTCCACAGATTTGTTTTAAATGATATTAGGTTCCATAGATTTGTTTTAAATGAAAGTAGGTTCCACAGATTTGTTTTCGTGGAAAGTTGATTCCACAGATTTTTTTTCTTTGGAAAGTAGGTTCCACAGATTTGCTTTCTATGAATGTAGGTTCCACATATTTGTTTTCTATGAAAGCAGGTTCCACAGATTTGTTTTAAATGAAAGTAGGTTCCACAGATTTTTTTTCCTGGAAAGTAGGTTCCACAGATTTGTTTTCTTGGAAAGTAGGTTTCACAGATTTGTTTTCTAGGAAGGTTGGTTCCACAGATTTGTTTTAAATGAAAGTAGGTTCCATAGATTTGTTTTCTGGGAAAGTAGGTTTCACATAATTGTTTCAATTGTAAGTAGGTTCCACAGATTTGTTTCAATTGTAAGTAGGTTCCACAGATTTGTTTTCTATGGTTCCACAGATTTGTTTCAATTGTAAGTAGGTTCCACAGATTTGTTTTCTATGGTTCCACAGATTTGTTTCAATTGTAAGTAGGTTCCAAAGATTTGTTTTCTATGAAAGTAGGTTCCACAGATTTGTTTTCTATGGTTCCACAGATTTGTTTCAATTGTAAGTAGGTTCCACAGATTTGTTTCAATTGTAAGTAGGTTCCACAGATTTGTTTCAATTGTAAGTAGGTTCCACAGATTTGTTTTCTATGAAAGTAGGTTCCACAGATTTGTTTTCTATGGTTCCACAGATTTGTTTCAATTATAAGTAGGTTCCACAGATTTGTTTAAATTGTAAGTAGGTTCCACAGATTTGTTTTCTATGAAAGTAGGTTCCACAGATTTGTTTTCTAGGAAAGTGGATCCCTTGCGTGATAGCGACAACGTTATGCATTATATGTGTCTTTGATCATTGTTCTTTCGTTCGTTTGCTTTCACCCGATAACTAACGGATCACACCTCTTCGTCATACGCCCTTAAATGGACGTTAAGTGGGCGTGCCTGCGTCGTGCAGTGGTTTGCAGTAAATGTGTGATATTTGCGACTTTCTGCCCAACACATCCGACTTCATAACATTTTTAGTACCGGCTTGTCTTCTCTCTTCGATCCCTGTTCATTTGGCCAGACTAGACAGGTTAATCTATTTATGGAGGCACCATGGAGAGGTGGAGCAGGGTCTGGATAGTTCTGGTTCACCGATCCTGGTGCAAGGCATCAGCTGTGGATCGCTGACAACTTCCAGCTCTGCTCCTTTGGTTATTGAAAAATATGGATATATATTCCCCTTGATGTATGGACGAAACTCCTGCTTTAAACTTACATGCAGCTGAGACCAGACATGTAGGTCGGTCTTTATCTGGACTTTGTGTTTAGTTCATTGGTTTTGTTGCTCATCTCATGATGTTTCATTCATGGTCTGTAACAACAGAAATGATAAATCAGCTGCCGAGATCGAAAGTTGTGGAGAGACATGATCACCTACGCCACTAGGCCCGGTATTTGATGATGATGATGATTGGTTAAAATTCTGTTGATTTTCTTTAAATAGAAACCATGGCTTGTTTATCTCATTTCCGAACTTCTGTGGACTCAGAACAACACATCGAGAATGTTCGTTTGTTGCTCACAACTTTGATCTTCTAATTTAAATCCCTACCTGTTTCTCTGTAATCATTCTCTCCACAATTTTATTTTAATTTCTTTAGTTACTCCTTTGTGTTCTGTCTAGCTAATCTGTATTCAAGATATTTATTTATTTTTTATGTTAACTTTTAGTCCAGGTGTATGCTTGTGTTTCCTCTCTATAGAGATAGTATAGTACAGGTTTCACTTCATTCTTCACGATGGGGGTTATATTTTTTTAAATTCTAAAACGTGTTCTTTCCTACTCTCCAGCACATACCTATAGCTTGTTTTAATCATGTTCTTGATCATAGCGCCTGTTAACAACAAAGAGACATAGTAGACAAAGCGGTTCTATCTCAGCTTACTCTGTCATTGTTAACAATGATCGCTCACAGTTCAGATGCGACAATTTGGCACAGTCGAACAAATATGCTTGAGGAAGAGGCACACCGACGTAGAACTATGAGCTATCAACAGAAGTAAGCAATAAAATGGTTTAGTCAACTTTAGAGAATGCTTGCGACTTTCTACTATTCAAGACAGAATCGTATATTGGAAGTAGAGACGGAAGTAGAATCAGAGGAATGGTCAGAGTATCTCTCTCTCTATTTCTCTCTGCGATCAAGACTCAATCAGAGTAGGGTTCCAGACTCTCACATGAAGACAGCTGTCTGTTTAAGTGAATTGATCCACCCCACAGACAGAACATCATAATTAGAGTCTGTTAGATCCACCCTGATTGAGTACCTGTTAAAACGTTGCACTGTGTTCTGCGCCAGTGGCGCAGTGCATCCGATTTCAGCCAGCATTTTATTCAGGTTTGCTTTCCTTAGCCTTTGATTGTCCCCAATCTTCCTGCACGCCAGCAGATTGTCTTTTCTGTAGGGGGATTCTGCCCTTAGATGGTCGGCCCTCCCAGGTTAACGAGCACCATCTGCCTGAGTCACTAGAGGTGACTAACACAGACATGCACACACAAAGATATGAGATGTGACTAACACTGACATGCACACAACGATATGAGACATGACTAACACTGACACACACCAAGATATGAGATATGACTAACACAGACACACACACACGCTAAGATATGAGATGTGACTAACACAGACACACTCCACAATATGTGATATGACTAAACACAGTCATGCACACACAAAGATATGAGATATGACTAAACACAAACACACAGAGATATGAGACATGACTAACATAGGCAGACACACACTAAGATATGAGATGTGACTAGCATGGACATACACACAATTATAAGAGACATGACAAGCATATACACGCACACACAAAGGAATGAGATGTGACTAAAATAGACATGCACATAAGGATATGGGATGTGACTAACATAGACATGCACATAAGGATATGGGATGTGACTAACATAGACATGCACACAAAGGTGTGAGATATGACTAACATAGACATGCACACAAAGATATGAGATATGACTAACATAGACATGCACACAAAGGTGTGAGATATGACTAACATGACACACACCAAGATATGAGCCATGTCTAGCACACACACACACAAGCTAAGATATGAGCCATGGCTTCACGGAAACACACCAAGATATGAACCATGACTAGCACTGAAACATATTAAGATATGAGCCATGGCTAGCACGGAAATACACCAAGATATGAGCCATGACTAACATGCCAAGATATGAGCCATTACGATGTGCCATTACGATTGTGTGCATGGACTAGAGAGATTAGATTATGTACATAGACTAGAGAGATTCGATTGTGTACATGGACTAGAGCGATTAGATTGTGTACATGGACTAGAGAGATTAGATTGTGTACATGGACTAGAAAGATTATATTGTGTTAATGGACTAGAGAGATTAGATTGTGTACATGGACTAGAGAGATTAGATTGTGTGCATGGACTAGAGAGATTAGATTGTGTTCATGGACTAGAGAGATTAGATTGTGTGTATGGACTAGAGAGAGTAGATTGTGTACATGGACTAGAGAGATTAGATTGTGTGTATGGACTAGAGAGAGTAGATTGTGTGCATGGACTAGAGAGATTAGATTGTGTGCATGGACTAGAGAGATTAGATTGTGTGTATGGACTAGAGAGATTAGATTGTGTGTATGGACTAGAGAGAGTAGATTGTGTGCATGGACTAGAGAGATTAGATTGTGTGTATGGACTAGAGAGATTAGATTGTGTACATGGATTAGAGAGATTAGATTGTGTACATGGACTAGAGAGATTAGATTGTGTGTATGGACTAGAGAGATTAGATTGTGTACATGGACTAGAGAGATTAGATTGTGTACATTGACTAGAGAGATTAGATTGTGTGCATGGACTAGAGAGAGTAGATTGTGTACATGGACTAGAGAGATTAGATTGTGTGTATGGACTAGAGAGATTAGATTGTGTTCATGGACTAGAGAGAGTAGATTGTGTACATGGACTAGAGAGATTAGATTGTGTGTATGGACTAGAGAGAGTAGATTGTGTACATGGACTAGAGAGATTAGATTGTGTGCATGGACTAGAGAGTAGATTGTGTACATGGACTAGAGAGATTAGATTGTGTGCATGGACTAGAGAGATTAGATTGTGTACATGGACTAGAGAGATTAGATTGTGTGCATGGACTAGAGAGATTAGATTGTGTGCATGGACTAGAGAGATTAGATTGTGTGCATGGACTAGAGAGATTAGATTGTGTGCATGGACTAGAGAGATTAGATTGTGTGCATGGACTAGAGAGATTAGATTGTGTGCATGGACTAGAGAGATTAGATTGTGTGCATGGACTAAAATATTTGTGAAGGCAGCCAACGAAGTTTTGCTGGTTTTCTGATAAAACCTGGAGAGAGTTATACCAACTGCAGTTGTCTTAGACTACACAATTAATCAGGGAGCCGCGATAGCTCAGTGGGAAGTGAACTGGACTACAAAGGACAAGAGATCCTGATCGACGGCTTCCGGGTTCAACAGCCTTAAATGGGTACCGGATTTTTCTGGGAAAGTGAAGCGGCACGGGCGTAATGCCGACCACATTACTCCAAAAATCTTGTGCCGAAGGTCTGTACAAATTATGTACACTAACACCATATTCCCTATACGCCACTTGGCGTGAAGGGGCTCTTTACTTACTTACTTATATAGAGTTTGATATGTTCATAGATGGTCACAACCAGTATTTTTATTTAGTATATATGGCCTTTTTCGTCTTGTCAGATGGTTTTGTGGAGGCTATTGTGTATTTTTTTTAGGTTTTGTTTTTGCCGAACAGCTACTCTCGTGTCTGATTCTACAAATGTCTGACAAACACACACGGCCACAGAATGAACAAGTCAGGCCTGATCCACAGTTTTCCACGTTTATTCATGAGTCTTTTCTCTTCCATGTTTAGCCATAGTACAGCCTCAAATGATGTTGCGCCATTTTTTTAAAATACATACTCTCTATGATGTGTGATCACTTGCCAGATGTTCCCAGTCATTTTCACAGATGGAGAAGTCATTCAGAGATGATTTACAAATATCTCTATATCGTAGTTTAGGTCTACCGATTTGTCTTTTTCCGTGTTTTAGTTCAACATATAGTATTTGTTTACATTTACTGTATGTGCCCCAGCCAACTTAACCATCTTAATATCACTACTACTACTGCTACTACTACAACCACCACTACTACTACTACTACTACCACTACTACTACTACAACCACTACTACTACTACTGCTACTGCTACTACTACAATCACTACTACTACTACTACCAGTACTACTACTACAACCACTACTACTACTACTACTACTACTACTACTACTACAATCACTACTACTACTACTATTACAACCACTACTACTACTACTGCTACTGCTACTACTACTACTACCACTACCACTACTACTACTACCAGTACTACTACTATTACAACCACTACTACTACTACTACCACAACTACTACTACTATAACCACTATTACTACTACTACTACTACTATTACTACTACTACTACTACTACTACTACTAATGATGATGGTAAGAATTATCATAAACTTAGGAGTTACTTCGTTGACCAGTTCACGAGCAGGTGACGTCATCCACAGAACTCTACCACAACTTTATGCACCAATGGTTGCGGCTATTCGAGAATTATATCGTTCCTTCCCTCCCCATTCCACCTCGACACACAAAAGTAAACGAGGAATTGAAAAAAAATTCTGGAATATATTTGAAATTACAAAGCTTTCTGATGTGATACGACAGACATGCACGTTCAAATATGATTTTGTCATCTACACATCCTTGACACGTATCGCAGCTATATCTCTTTAAAGCGATTAATTTTGCGGTATATTATAATGATGAGCAACATTGATGATATCATTATTATTATCATAATCATCAAATACCATGCCTGCTGGCGTAAGTGATCATGTCTCTCCACAACTTTCGATCACGACAGTTATTTATCATTTCCGTTTTGACCTTCTGCCAAGCCATTCTCTTAAACTGTCTGATATCTTTTCTCTTTGCATCCCTCTATCTCGTCGTCCCTCAACTTCTAATGTCAAAAGAAACAAGAAAAAGAGTTCTTAAATGTTATGTAGAGCCAGTCTTAACATATGGATCCAAATGATGGACAATTGGACAACAGACAAGAAAATAACAGGAGTCTGTAGAAATGTGGTTTTACAGAAGAATGTTGAGAGTACCATGGACAGCTAAGAAGAGTAGTGTAGATGTTCTGAGAGAGGTCAAAGCAAAAAGAGAGTTAATTTCCAATAACAGGAAGAAACAATCATAATTTTTTGGCCATGTAATGAGAAGAGAACAACTGGAAAATATTGTAACAATGGGAAAACTTGAGGGACGAAGAGATAGAGGGAAGCAAAGAGAAAAAATAACAGACAGCTTAAGAGAATGGCTTGGTAGAAGGTCAACAACAGAAATGATAAATAGCTGTCGAAATCGAAAGTTGTGAAGAGACATGATCACCTACACCAGCAGGCCAGGTACTTTATGATGATGATGATTGTCAAAAATGGATTGCACTGTATCTTCCTCATGTTTTAGAATTAATGATATACAGAAGTTTATACTCGATGACATTATGAAGTTATGATAACTGTTTAAAGCAACGAAATAATGTTGGAGTTAAAGTTAGCTAAACTACTACTTGTATTTGTTTTTGTTGTTGGTACGGCTTTCGTATGTAAATCCACGAAGAGTTGTTTTGCTTTCTTTCGTCCACACACACAAACAAACAAACACGCACGCAAACACACGACACACACATATAACGCACATGCACACACACAAGCATGTCAGCGATGCAATGGAGTTTTCCGATGCATACATTGAATGGCTTTACATGAATAGATACTTTGCATGCTAAAAGTAAACATCTTTACATGGCGCTATGTCCACGGCCACGCTACCGTGTTTAGGTTTGTCTGTGTCTGCGACGTGGTGTGTGTTCGTGTACACAGGTAGCTAAACACTAAGTTGTTCACTAGGGGCTATCTCGCGTGGCTTGCCCCTGTTGATGGCAATCAGTGGTTCTCAAAGTAAGAAAGTGTCGACCCTTGTGTGTGAGAGTGTGATACGATTACAAGCAGAAAAGAAGCGTGAAAGTAGATTTAAAAAGGGGATGATCATTTTCAGTACGCACATCAAATGTTTGTGATTCTTCATGTGCGCACATTTGATGACGTCACCTCGTAGTAATTTCAGAGTAAATTGATCACATCCAATCAGGCAAATCTCCGTACAGTTTGTCCAGGTTTGGTAGTGGCGACTGCCATCAAAGTTTTCTCTGCTCGCCAAACGCTATGCATCGTTATTACAATTTGTCAGTGTCACATTTATTTTGGGTCATATTCTTTTTCTACTGCTACTTCTGTCCTTCCTGATTTGCCTTTCAACGTTGAGATGAGATATCGTTTGTGGTTCTTTGCTCCTCTGTTGGCCTGTCCTGCGGTCATGTTTCCTATTTCTAGTAATTCTAATCGTCTTTTATTGTGGTCTGACGTTATAGTAGCGTTTGTTGAAGCCTCCATGTGTTGTTTTTGTTTATATGTCTGTCTTATCATGTGGCCAAATAATCTTACCTTTTCAATGGTGGAAATTATTCCTAGCTTTTTTCCCCTTAATTCTTCACTTCAAGTCTCTTATTTTGTTTCCCACTGCTACCTGCCAGACGAATGACACATTTCATTCTGGCGATGGCTTCTTTTATCACTTGTCCTACATGTCAGTTGTTGAAAAGATGACACTTTATTATGTTATAACCTGGTTTATGTCTAAAAACGTGTTCTTTTCTGCTGATATTGTAGTAGTAATATTTTTTTTTGTATGATAACCTTGGTGCTGATGTTCTGCATTCCATTTATTCATGTATTTGTTTCAGTCAAACATCGTGGACTCTTCAAAAGTTGGTCTTGCCGAGAATTTATCGCTTTTCACTATGGCGTACATGTTTGCCATTAGTAAGGTTAATATGATATTAGTAAGGTTAATATGGGAGCCGCGATAGCTCAGTGGTTAGTGAACTGGACTACAAAGGACAAGGGGTAGGGTTCGATCCCAATCGATGGCCTTTAATAGGTAATGGAAAGTGCAGTGGCACGGGAGTAATACCGACCACATTACCCTAAAAATCATGTGCCGAAGGTCTGTAAAATTTATGGTCACTAACACCATATTCCCTATACGCCACTTGGCGTGACGGGGGTACTTTACTTTTGACTAAGGTTAATATGCCATTAGGGAGGTTAAGTTAATATGCCATTAGGGAGGTTAAATTAATATCCCATTAGGGAATTTAATACCCCGTTAGGGAGGTTAATATGCCATTATGGAGGTTAAGTTAATATACCATTAGGGAGGTTAAGTTAATATGTCATTAGGGAGGTTAAATTAATATCCCATTCATCATCATCATCATGTGCCATACCGGTTGGCGTATGTGATCATGTCCCTCCACAATCTTCTATCTACAATGCATCGTATCAGTTCTGTTGTTGACTGTTTTCCATGCCATGACACCAAGCTATCCAGTATTTTCTCTCTTTGTTCCCCGCGATCTCTCTTTCCTTTTATTTTGCCAGTTGTAACCAAGTATTCCAACTTGCCTCTTCTCATGATGTGCCCGAAAAATGTTGATTGCTTCTTTCTGATGTTTTTTAAGAGCTCCCTTTTTGTGTTGGCCTCTTTGAGAACTTCCTCATTGGTCTTTTTAGCTGTCCAGGGAACTTTCAACATTCTTCTGAGAAATCCCATCTCTGTGGCCTCCAATCGTCTTTTCATTTGTTTGTCCACTGTCCATGATTCGCTTCCATAGGTCAGAATTGGTTCTATATAGCACCGATGAACTCTCTTTCTCATTTTTATTGATATAGATTTGTTGCATAATATATTTTTCATTTTCTGAAATGCTATTTTGGCCTGAGCTATTCTGCTTTTTATTTCGGTGGTGCATCTCCCATCTGATGTTATTATTGTGCCCAAGTATTTGAAACTTTGCACTTGTTTCAGATTTGTCTCGTTTATTTTTTTTTATGCTGCATGATGGTGAGGATTGTTTCTTCGATATAACCATTACTTATGTTTTCTTACTATTCTCACTGAGACCTTTCTTGTTGCTTTCTTTTACTATTAAATAACCAATTAGGGAGGTTAATATGCCATTAGGGAGGTTAATATGCCATTAGGGAGGTTAATATGCCATTACGGAGGTTAATATACCATTAGTTTTTTTCTAACCTGGAGATAGGAACGCACGGGTTAGTCAACCAGCGGTCGTCACGGCATGGCCAGCAACCCAAAAGTGATCACGTATGACGTAACTTTGACGCAAGACTCCATCGTCACAGCTTGTGTAAACACATACTTGCTAAGCGACCGAAATCCCCAATGTGGTATTTGCTGATATAGAAGACACTGTGTGCTGAGGTCCCCTGCCCCATCCGAACATTGGCAAGCCCAAAACTTTGCAACATAATCTGAAGGGGCGAAAGTCACAATGTCCACCCCGACAACTGGGTCAACGAGCTAACGACTTGCACGGGCCCTGCGACGTGAGCAACTCAAGTCTGGTTACATCATGCATGCCGCTAGCTCGAAGGTTGTGGATTTATTTCCCATTTACGTACAAGCATTTGTAATCTTCTGTTTGGGGGAGAAATTCTGTGCTAGCCAAGATGGATGACTAATCAAAGGTTCCTGTAGAAACATTAAAGAACCAGGGGGACGTAACTCACCACCGCTCGGTTGAGTTAAACTTTTGGGAAAAACAAAAGATATTAATATCAGTTCAATGTATATGGATCTATCATCAAGGAACTTTCTGAATGGCCCCGTGCAGCAAGCACATCCACATACTTGTAAGTCTAGTTACACCAGATGTCGGTGGAGACATCAACATCATGATAAATAAGATTAGAATACTTAAGGGAAGTTAAATGACTGGGTCCAGCTGAACCGAACTGAGGAGATATTAGAACTATATGTGGTCGGTGTTCCTGTCAGGATGTAGATGCTGTAGAAACATGACGACTGTTATCATTGAACCAACTTGAGACAAGTGTTTGGCATACTTTGACCAAATAAAGAAGCTACCAAGAAGTGCTGGCAAGTGGAGTTAAGACGAGATGCGCACAGATAATGATAACAGACTGATACTGCAACTGGATAGGTCACGCATTTAAAAGAGATTTGAAAGCAATGCCAAGAGCAATTATGCTGATTACTTTAGGGAGAGGACGGAGGAAGGTGAAGCAAGGTCACCATTGGTTTAGGTTCCTTTATAAGTTGATCAAGGTCACCATTTGTTTAGGTTACTTTATAAGTTGATCAAGGTCACCATTTGTTTAGGTTACTTTATAAGTTGATCAAGGTCACCATTTGTTTAGGTTACTTTATAAGTTGATCAAGGTCACCATTTGTTTAGGTTACTTTATAAGTTGATCAAGGTCACCATTTGCTTAGGTTCCTTTATAAGTTGATCAAGGTCACCATTTGTTTAGGTTCCTTTATAAGTTGATCAAGGTCACCATTTGTTTAGGTTACTTTATAAGTTGATCAAGGTCACCATTTGTTTAGGTTACTTTATAAGTTGATCAAGGTCACCATTTGTTTAGGTTACTTTATAATAAGTTGAGTAAGGTCACCATTTGTTTAGGTTCCTTTATAATAAGTTGGTCAAGGTCCCCGTTTGTTTAGGTTACTTTATAAGTTGATCAAGCTCACCATTTGTTTAGATTACTTTATAAGTTGATCGAGGTCACCATTTGTTTAGGTTCCTTTATAATACGTTGAGTAAGGTCACCATTTGTTTAAGTTCCTTTATTATAAGTTGGTCAAGGTCCCCATTTGTTTAGGTTCCTTTATAATAAGTTGAGCAAGGTCCCCATTTGTTATGGTTCCTTTATAATAAGTTGAGCAAGGTCACCATTTGTTATGGTTCCTTTATAATAAGTTGAGCAAGGTCCCCATTTGTTATGGTTCCTTTATAATAAGTTGAGCAAGGTCACCATTTGTTTAGGTTACTTTATAATAAGTTGAGCAAGGTCAATGGAAATTGTTTGAGAATCACTGATGTGGGCTCGACCCCTCCCACCCCACATATTCTCATAAGTGTGTACTGGGGATGACAAGCTCACTTGCAGCAGGACTGTTTTGTTGTGCATCTTTGTTCCCTACGTTTGTTGTTAGCCAAGTCCACGTGACGTGTTCATGATTCTTGTTTATAATAATGAGCTTGTTAGAATCGTATCTGGTTGAGTGGACAGGCAAAACGCCATAGCTGTATGCGAATATGAGTTAACGTTCAAGTTTGTGAAAGACGTGAGCAAAGCAGGACGGATACTTTTTGAAGTTGGTGCAATTTATTTCTTGTTTTCTTATAAAGTGGACGCACCTGTAAAAAGTAACGTAGGACAGGTAACAAGTGACGTAGGATATATAACAACGGCGTGGACAATAACAGGACACTGACCTTTATATGCAGATGCTGTCGCTCCGAACTGTGATATTGGAACATTTACATCGGAACATTTACTTTATCGTCGTGAAGCACTGGTTGAGTAGCTAGAGCTCGTGCCGTTTGGTAAGAGTTCAATTCTTTATATAAGTTTCACGTTTGCTTTCTATTTTTTTATGTTGTTTTGTGCATGTTTTATCTTTACCTTCTCATTTGAATAATACACGTTTTATTTTTGTGTACACGAAAGTCATTGAGGAGAGCCGTCAGAGGTTTTTATGTTACACATGTAAGTGTTAATTCTCATGATTGATTGAAGAATCAATCTCACTGCATGCACAAAGGGAATACCCATAGGTGTCGAGTGTCTCTCAACAGATAATAATGCACGTTGATCGTCAGTAGCTGCTGTCTCATACACGTCTGATGTGTGCTCCCAGTCGCCTTATTATACTGGCCTGACTCTGGAATCTCGAAGTCATATAGCTGTACTCTCATTAATCATCGTTCATCGTCCTACTCTCATTAACCTCCGCACTACTGTCACGAGCCACTGTGCTACTCTCATTAATTACATCTCACCTTTCTATTCTCATTAATCATCTTTCATCGTCCTACTCTCATTAATCATCGTTCATCGTCATACTCTCATTAATCACTTTTCTCTCATTAATCTTTGTTCGTCGTCATACTCTCATTAATCACTTCTCACCGCTCTTCTCTCATTAATCATCGTTCATCGTCCTACTCTCATTATTCACTTCTCACCGCTCTTCTCTCATTAATCATCGTTCATCGTCCTACTCTCATTAATCACTTCTCACCGCTCTTCTCTCATTAATCATCGTTCATCGTCCTACTCTCATTAATCAACGTTCATCGTCCTACTCTCATTAATCACTTCTCACCGCTCTTCTCTCATTAATCATCGTTCATCGTCCTACTCTCATTAATCAACGTTCATCGTCCTACTCTAATTAATCATTGTTCATCGTCATACTCTCATTAATCATTGTTCATCGTCCTACTCTAATTAATCATTGTTCATCGTCATACTCTCATTAATCAATTCTCATCGTTCTACACTTACTAATCACCTCTCACTGTTCACTTCTCATTAATTACAGCTCACGGTTCTATTCTCATAACCCATCGCATATAATTCTGCTCTCATTAATCACCTACCGTTCTACTATTATTGATCACATATCACAGTTGTACTTTCAATCATGTGTTGCTCTCATTAATGATCTCTCACCGTTTTGCTTTTATTAATCACCTCTCATCGTTCTACTTACATCAATCACATCTCATCGTCCTACTCTCATCAATCACTTCTCATCGTTCTACTCTCATCAATCACTTCTCATCGTTCTACTCTCATCAATCACTTCTCATCGTTCTACTCTCATCAATCACTTCTCATCGTTCTACACTCATTAATCACATCTCATCGTTCTACTCTCATTAATCACCTCTCATCGTTCTACACTCATCAATCACATCTCATCGTTCTACACTCATCAATCACATCTTATCGTTCTACACTCATCAATCACATCTCATTGTTCTACTTACATCAATCACATCTCATCTTTCTACTCTCATCAATCACATCTCATCGTTCTACACTCATCAATCACATCTCATCGTTCTACAGTCATCAATCACCTCTCATCGTTCTACACTCATCAATCACATCTCATCGTTCTACTCTCATCAATCACATCTCATCGTTCTACACTCATCAATCACATCTCATCGTTCTACACTCATCAATCACATCTCATCGTTCTACTCTCATCAATCACATCTCATCGTTCTACTCTCATCAATCACATCTCATCGTTCTACTTACATCAATCACATCTCATCGTTCTACACTCATCAATCACATCTCATCGTTCTACACTCATCAATCACCTCTCATCGTTCTACACTCATCAATCACATCTCATCGTTCTACTTACATAAATCAGATCTCATCGTTCTACTCTCATTAATCACCTCTCATCGTTCTACACTCATCAATCACATCTCATCGTTCTACACTCATCAATCACATCTCATCGTTCTACTTACATCAATCACATCTCATCGTTCTACTTACATCAATCAGAGCTCATCGTTCTACTTACATCAATCAGATCTCATCGTTCTACTCTCATTAATCACCTCTCATCGTTCTACACTCATCAATCACATCTCATCGTTCTACTTACATCAATCAGATCTCATCGTTCTACTTACATCAATCAGATCTCATCGTTCTACTCTCATTAATCACCTCTCATCGTTCTACACTCATCAATCACATCTCATCGTTCTACTCTCATTAATCACCTCTCATCGTTCAACTTACATCAATCACATCTCATCGTTCTACTTACATCAATCAGATCTCATCGTTCTACTCTCATTAATCACCTCTCATCGTTCTACTTACATCAATCACATCTCATCGTTCTACTTACATAAATCAGATCTCATCGTTCTACTCTCATTAATCACCTCTCATCGTTCTACACTCATCAATCACATCTCATCGTTCTACTTACATCAATCAGATCTCATCGTTCTATTCTCATTAATCACCTCTCATTCTTCTAAACTCATCAATCACATCTCATCGTTCTACTTACATCAATCACATCTCATTGTTCTATTCTCATTAATCACCTCTCATCGTTCTACACTCATCAATCACATCTCATCGTTCTACTCTCATCAATCACATCTCATGAGAATAGAACGATGAGATAGAGGTATACGAAAGGAAAATAATGCTGGATAGTTGACGACCTGGCACAGGAAAACATCAACGGTGGAGCACGGTGTTCAATATAGGAGGAATACTCGCCTCGGCTTGACCTTTGAATAAATGAAACACCTTTTCACCATTTATTTGCATCGTACTCTCTCAGTTATCCAGGTCCAGCAGAAATAAACAGCGTGAAGAGCCACCATTATGAATGGACCTTATTGCCAACACCTTTGTCGTTTTTGTTCATTTATTTCCTCTGTGGGACCTTGTCTTGTATATCAGGTCTTCACATAACTCACAGTTCACTGACTATTTTACTGTTGAATGCAGCTTAGTTAGTTCAACATGTGACAGCTTAGTTAGTTCAACATGTGATAGATTAGTTAGTTCAACATGTGATAGATTAGTTAGTTCAACATGTGACAGATTAGTTAGTTCAACATGTGATAGATTAGTTAGTTCAACATGTGACAGATTAGTTAGTTCAACATGTGACAGATTAGTTAGTTCAACATGTGACAGATTAGTTAGTTCAACATGTGACAGATTAGTTAGATCAACATGTGACAGATTAGTTAGTTCAACAAGAGATAGATTAGTTAGTTCAACATGTGACAGATTAGTTAGTTCAACATGTGACAGATTAGTTAGTTCAACATGTGACAGATTAGTTAGTTCAACATGTGACAGATTAGTTAGTTCAACATGTGACAGATTAGTTAGTTCAACATGTGACAGATTAGTTAGATCAACATGTGACAGATTAGTTAGTTCAACATGAGATAGATTAGTTAGTTCAACATGTGACAGATTAGTTAGTTCAACATGTGACAGATTAGTTAGTTCAACATGTGACAGATTAGTTAGATCAACATGTGACAGATTAGTTAGTTCAACATGTGACAGATTAGTTAGTTCAACATGTGACAGATTAGTTAGTTCAACATGTGACAGATTAGTTAGTTCAACATGTGATAGATTAGTTAGTTCAACATGTGATAGATTAGTTAGTTCAACATGTGATAGATTAGTTAGTTCAACATGTGATAGATAAGTTAGTTCAACATGTGATAGATTAGTTAGTTCAACATGTGGTAGATTAGTTAGTTCAACATGTGACAGATTAGTTAGTTCAACATGTGATAGATTAGTTAGTTCAACATGTGACAGATTAGTTAGTTCAACATGTGATAGATTAGTTAGTTCAACATGTGACAGATTAGTTAGTTTAACATGTGACAGATTAGTTAGTTCAACATGTGACAGATTAGTTAGTTCAACATGTGACAGATTATTTAGTTCGATCGACATATGACAGATTGAGAGAACGGTGAGAGGATGATTGATATGAACGGTGATTGGACTTCCGTTTCAAAATGGTGGAACGTTTCACGTTCTCTAGATCGCTGCAGAAAATGCATCTGGGGTTTGATTAATTTCGGCTCTCTGAAGCAATTTTCTGTGTTGAAATCAAAATGATGTTCTACTTAGCAAGTCTGCGCTGACGAAGTGGACAAATCTGCGCCGCCGAGTACACACAGGCAATGTTCCTTTTTGACAAGTCAAGTATTGTAAAAGCGACCTTCACCGTTTAGTGTTGACATGCGGTTTACGTCACATTGAGTGCTGTTCAATGGCCGACGTTGGAATTGTTTGACGCAAGTTATTTACATGCTGAAACGCATTAATGAGTACTGTCGAGTCAAGTCGACCGAAGATTTTCCTCTTTGGGGAATTTGCACCGTGTTTCGTTCGTTGTACGCTAACCGTAGGGTCTGTTGTTTGATGTGTGACTGGGTTAATTCAACGACTACCTGTATGTTTATATGTTCGGTTTGAGTCAAGAACGATGTCCTAACATCATCAAGCGTTATACATTTTTGTTCTCAATATGACGATCATCATTTTCGGGAGGACGTGAACTTCCGGTATATGGTGGATAGGTGGCAGGAACCATTGAAGGCTATGTCTGAAAAGTGTTCCTTGTTGCAGTTTCCTCATATTCCAAGTTCGGCTTGTTGCAGGAGCTACTGAGTTAAGTGCTCTGTGCACACCGAGAGCTGTATGTCTCATACGTTTTGGTCATGTTTCGATATTCCAATTGTTTACGATGAATGATGATATCGTATGACAGGGAACAGTTGGCTGTGTTCACTTTCTGCGCGGTTTCGCCTTATGTCTTTTGGCGTGTGCTGAGACTGCTACGATGGGGACTACAGTTACCTTTCTTTGTTTGGGAGATGAGTTAGTAATTCGGATGATTCCACTGGCACGGGTGGTTGAGCGATTATGGATTTTAATTCACTTGCAGTGATACCGAGGCCTTCATAACCAATAACGAAATTACAGATTAGTTAGTTCAACATGTGACAGATCATCCTGATTGTACATTGGACAACCCTATAGGTGCTCAGATCCCCTTATCAGTTTATTCTTCAGCGATCCTTAGTTGAGTGTTTATTTACCGATCTTCTCTGGATCTACCAATAGTGTTCTTGTGTGACATCTACTATTTTGACTTTGATGTTCTTTGAGTCTATTCGAGATTATATTATTTATATTATTATTCATTAGGGAGCCGCGATAGCTCAGTGGTTAGTGAACTGGACTACAAAGGACAAGAGGTAGGGTTCGTTCTCAACCAACGGCTCCGGGTTCACCCAGCCTTAAATGGCTACCGGATTATTTCTGGGGAAGTAAAGCAGCACAGACGTAATACCGACCACATTAACCCCAAAATCATGTGCTGAAAGTCTGTAAAAATTATGGTCACAAACACCATATTCCCTATACGCCACTTGGCGTGACGAGGTTCTTTACTACTTTTTACTTTTACTATATTATTAGTCATTGCCAAAATCACATACTCGCCTTGACTCTAAAAGAGCATTTAGATTATCATCCTGGTCCATTGCATGTTCACGGAGCTTTGCCAGCAAGTCTTCTCTTTAATCATTTGCTCCAACACTCGGCTGCAAAGTGAAGCAGAATAAAGAGAACTATGTACCTGTACACATACTGTACTGTTCCCATATTTGGGAACTTTGCTAACCTCAGACGGAAGATGTACAAAAGAGGTGAGATGTAGAATGGTTCAGGCAAAAGCAGCTTTCCAAAAAAATGAGGAAAATACTATGCAATCCATTTTTGACAATAGAAACAAGAAAAAGAGTTCTTAAATGTTACGTAGAGCCATTCTTAACATACGGATGCGAGTCATAGACAATAGGACAACAGACACGAAAATCACTGGAGTCTGTAGAAATGTGGTTTTACAGAAGAATGTTGAGAATACCATGGGCAGCTAAATAAGTAATGAAGAGGTTCTGAGAGAGGTCAGTAGTATATAGCCAGTGATTGGAACCCCAAAAGTGCGTTCAAACGCACCTAAATCCTTATATAAATAGTCTACACGCACATCAACGCACATTTTTTGGTGCGGTTTTTCCTTATATGAGAGTCTTCATTTTTTCTTATATGAGAGTCTACCCGCCCATTTTGGTTCCGGTGACCTCTCGTTGACCTCTCGGTTGACCTCTCGTTGTGAAGGCGTTCAAACGCACCTAAATCCTTATATAAATAGTCTACACGCGCATCAACGCACATTTTTTGGTGCCGTTTTTCCTTATATGAGAGTCTACCCGCCCCTTTTTGTTCCGGTGACCTCTCGGGTGACCTCTCGTGGCGGCGTCCGGTGAGCCCCCGCTGCGGTGGTGAAGGGGTGGTGGTGGTATCATAAATCTATTATATTCTTTGTACTTTCAATGGTTCCGTAACTTTCATAAATCTATTCTTTCTTTATACTCTCAGGCAATAAAAAACAGTGACAAGTTTATTTATTTATTTATTGTTTTATTCGTATATATGGAACAATCGATAACACATGGTTTTGACAAAAATGTAGTCTTTAACTAATGTACATTATACACATATTTAATACATAGAAAACAAAGTAGTTTATTTACAAGCAGTAATACATGATAGTGTTAAATGGATAAAGGGGAGGTGGTCACATCAGAATGGAAGTTTATTGTTTTATTCGTATATATTGAACAATAGATAACACATGGTTTAGACCAAAAAAAAAAAAAATGTATTCTTTAACTAATATACATTATACACATATTTAATACATAGAAACCAAAGTAGTTTATTTACAAGCAGTAATAAACGATAGTGTTAAATGGATAAAGGGGAGGTGGTCACGTTGTCAGAATGGACCTGTCGCTTGATATAGAAATAGGAGAGTGAGTTCCGATGTTGTGTATATGTGTATACCGACCCCTTGAATGTTTTAAACCCTATGTTTTTACCACCCCCGGCTTGTTTTTTGGTTAAGACCTCTGTGAATGTATCCTTATCTAATTTATTGTGGCGTTTATTAAGACCCTTGGTGCTAACTTTAGCATAATCTCCAAAACAGTAATAGGTCTTGCTACACAAAGAAATCATCCCATCCCCCGAATATTCCAACTTGAACAGACCCGGAGTCCGTTTGTCGTATAGCTGTCTCGTCTTACAATCTAAACAGTCATACTTTACGCCCCTGTGTTGAATGAAACCTGCCCGATGGACTTCACAAGTCTCTGAAGGGAACCATTTGTCGTACTGTGAGAAAAACTCATCTACCTTATCGGTTTTAACGACCTCTTCTAATGATGACTCGCTGAGGGCCAAGTACAGGCTATCGGTATCCATCTCACAGAGTTGAAAGTTGGACCTATCTACAAACTTATCGAGGAAGTCATAATAAAATTCCAACATACGAAGTTTTGCATATTGATAGACGAAGAAACCAATCTGCGAAGGAAGATCCCACATGATACCTCTTTTGCCCATCGATACCTCGTACAGGTCCTCACCAATAGATGTCATGTTTTTAAATCGTGGGTTATTCACCAACTTGGTTGTATCAGCCCCCTCTTTAACATAGGAGACGTCCACGTGTTTCGCCATATTCGTCAAGGTCTTCCCGTAGGCCGAGTTTCCTAAGAGCTTCATCGTGTCGCTTACTATAGATTGACTTGGATCTAAATCACCAGCCCGACGCGCCTCTGTGACCTTGTCCCCAAACTCCTTAAAACAACTAATGGGTAGGTACTCTACCACCTGATAAATTTTTGTTACCTCTAGCCCATGCTCTAAATACCACTTTAACAGCGGTGTGGCCAAAAGAATCTTTGTTCCACTATAACTACCCACGAGAGTACGTCTGGGGTACGTAATAGTTTGTTTTTGGTGGCGTACTCCCGCATAAAGGGACCGATATCATCTAGACCTACATCTACATTTTTAAAGATGGGGTCATCTCACTAAAATACTCTTTTAACTTGTCGGGAACGTGAATGTCACACTCGACGAGCCCAAAAAACGTCTCGTCTGAAACTGAATCTATAATGGCTTTATCAGTGATTGGTTTATTTTTACCAAAAGATGGTTTAGAACCACGTAGGTTCTCATCTATAAAGACCTGAATAGCTGGCGTTGTTTTCTTTAACCGTTGCCACTCACACTCCCACATAACTACTACGCGAACACGGTCGAGGCTCTTTAAATAAGCCGTTATTTCACAGGTTTTCGCGTACAAATCAGCCAACTGTATATTATTCACCGGATTGAGACAGCCATGGAACTGATACACGGTCCTACTGGATTTATCCCACCCATCCACTCTAATCTTGCGCTCACCCAAAGCGATCTTGCGAGCATTAAACTGGGTTCTCAAATGAACCTGGTTTTGGTGGGCAATCCAAGTCAGATACTCTCTGCACTGACGCGTGTAGTAGTTCATTTTAAGGGGTTTATACCCATCTTCAGCCTTACGTATGACCGTATAATCGGTGGGCATCTTTTGCATAAGTGCCCATAGATAAAGGGCGTTGGCATCATAGCCTTTAATGGATTTGACCACTTTTCCGCCCCTAATAAAGGTTTTATCCTTCTCGTGGTACCGATGAAAGATAATAGAGGGGCCTCCGACAATATTCTGTCTTATGGTATGATGCAAATCGGCTTCCTTTTTTGCAATCAGGGAAAAACCCACATCCCTGGAGAGAGTTTTAAATAGATACCTCAGAGTTATTCCGGGGACCGAAATCGCATTCTTAAACATATCGATGTCTAATTTCCTATAAAACCAAAACTGTTGTGCTAAGGCCTCTAAGAAGGGGACTACATCTTTGTTGTTATACCAAACTAAAAAGTCCCTAAGGGTCGTCATTTTATTGTCTTTCCAGACCTTTTTACACAGAGCATACTCCTCCTCGGAAATATTACAATTTTTTAGTTTTGAAAAGAATGCTTCGTATGGGGGTAACTCCCTCTCATTCAACTTATTTAAATCTGTTACGTACTCGTAACAGAAAACACCCTTTGTCTCCTCTACTTTATAGGCTGCCAGATATTTACTATAACTAAACCCAGGGGCTAAATAATTTACTATATCTAAGAATTTTAGATTCTGTGTTGCGAGACACATGACATTATTATTTCGTTTAACTATAAAATTTATTTCACCAAGTCGGTTTTCTTCTTCTTCTATCCGCTCCTCCTCAGCATCCTGTATCACACTTTCCTGCTCGTGCTCCTCATCCTCTCCCTCGGCTTCCTGATCGCTGTCCTCAATGTAATTGTTACCCTTTCCAGCTGTTTCAGGTACGGAGGCGGCAGCGAAGTAATGTATTAAATACGGCTTTATTAAATTTATGTCGTACTTGCCCGAGTTGAAACCTATCACTGGGAGCTGCTTCAAGTAAGCTTTTAGACGACCTCTTGGGTCAGATTTCCTCCGATCACGCCTTTGCGCACATCCGGCCAGCTTTTCAAACAATTCTCTGAAATCTTCTTTTAAAATTTTATACGCCTCCTTCGAGATAGCTTTTAGATACTTAATCATTTTATTGACCAGTTTCTGAGGATCTCCCTCGCTAACAAAACAGACAGGATCTTCAAACCCAGGAACGTTAGACGCCACAGATACAGACAGAGGGACATGTTTTGCTAAAAAATGTGTACTAGCAGAGGTACCTTTGGGGTGGGCAAGTTGGTATTATCAAAATAACATTCCATATCAAAGGTGGCCCTAAAGGGATACACGAAACCGCCGGGTACGTCAATACCCTCTTCCTCTATTACATCCCCAATAGTCTCGCTAGGCGTATAAATTCCACCTCTAAAATAATCTTTAGGTTTACCACCATTACATATTTTTTCATGGACATTCATATTGGGAAACCGATTCCATAATTTCCCACACTGTGGACAAGAGAAAGCACTAGCTGCTTTATTAATATTACTAATATACATGAAATGGTCCTTGTGAAACAAGACCCGCATAGTATCATCATGTGATCCCCTGCTTCGGAGTTTTGGACAGAGGGCCTCTTCAGCATTGAATTCAAATACATCAATGTTTATATTGAAACATTCTTCCAAGTGTGGTAGTTGTTGTAACGTCACACCTGGAAAAGTGTCAACGAAAAGAATGTCCCAGTGCAAGTGCCACTGACTCACGAGATGACGAGTGGTCAATTCTAGATTGTCGATATCGCTCCCTTTAAATAACGCCAAACAGCGGAAAAAACATAGATTGTCATTATAAGAAGTAGAAGTATTATGAGTTTTCTGCAAGGTGTAAATGTACCTATTGTTAGTAATATAAGATGGTAATTCCTCTAAACAACATCCAATGGGGAAGTCACGTATGTGAAATAAATAGAAACTAGTTGATGGAATACTCTCCACCATCCACTTAGTATCAGATCTGTTGATCATGGCAATGTCTACAGGGTTCTGTTCGTTTAGAGAATCAACGAAGCTGTTGAAATCGCCAAGATTATTGATTAATTGAGGAAATTCTAGAACAGCCGAGTTGTTGAGGGAAGAGTGGAAAAAACGTAGATCACCGGTGTCCCGGTGTCTAAGGATCAGGTGGTGACCATAGTTAATTTTGAATCGGGTTGTCTGAGTGTCAAACATATCCCTAAAAGAACAGACCAGTCTGTTATAAATGGAAGAGCAGGGGAATGGAAAAAAGTATATGTTGAAACTGTCTTGTTGATTGTAGCATGGGTGTTTATAGCTGCCCAATTTTGCTCATATACAACCCGTACATCATCAGGCAGTGTTGCTAATGTATCATCATCTTTGAATTTTTTACTTGGAGTTGAATGTTCTGCATCTATCTTTCGTTTGTTTGTTGTAGAAGAGGTCGAGGGTGAAGTGGGTGATGTTGTTTCAGTCGGTGATGCTGTTGCTGATGGTAAATTAAGTGTTGTATCAGGTACCGATGCTGAAGCTGGTGTTGTTGTAGAATGTTTTACTCTCATATGTCTGGCTAACGAACTTCGACTCGTATACGTCCGTTGACAAATATCACACACGTGTCGTATAAGGCGATGTGCGGCCCGTATATGCTGAAGCATAGCGTGGCGCCATTTAAATTTCTTTGGGCACAACGCACACTGATGTTCTCCAGGTGCTGCATCGTTATAAGAAATCATCTGTAGAAAAAAATAAATAACCCTTTGTCAATGATACTTTACATACCTAGGTTTAAACATGTTAATAACATCGAATAACAAGACTTAAAATACTTAGTTTAATCATCCAATAAACGAAGAAATTCAACAATACTTAGCATACCTATATTAAACACCTTGAATAACCTATTATCGATAAGCGTTAACATACTTTAATAGAAAACAATCCAACTTATAACGCAAAATATTCTCTCAATCATCTACACTGAATATAACCTATTATCGATAAGTGTTAACATACTTTAATAGAAAACAATCCAACTTATAACGCAAAATATTCTCTCAATCATCTACACTGAATATAACCTATTATCGATAACACTTAACATACTTTAAGTGAAAACAATCCAACTTACTGTGTAAAATAGAATCTCAATCCGCTAGAATGAACAGTAACTTTCCTTGAAGCAACCAAACTTATGACACAAATTCTCACATGAGACTAGTTTAAATATATCCTGGTACAAGATTTTAACCAATCAGCGAGTGACTATGAAAACATCGACTGATATCTGGATTAACCAATCAGAGAAGAGTATTAGTATAGGAGGCGGGGCAAAGAAATGACTGACAGCTAGATTAACCAATCAGAGAAGTGGGTGAATACTGACCTCATTTCCCGGTTGACAGGCCGTCGACTCTGGTTCAGTGGTGGGGTCGGCAAATAGGGGTGGTGGCGGTAAAATTTCATCATCCTCCGCGTTATATGTAGTGGCTGTGGGTTCAGTGGTGGGGTCGGCAAATAGGGGTGGTCGCGGTAAAATTTCATCATCCTCTGCGTTATATGTAATGGCTGTGGGTTCAGTTGTGGGGTCAAGTAATGCGGGTGGTGAGTTAGTTGAACTGACAGGGGAGGGTGGTGCAGAGTCAACTCCTTCCCAATTGATGTATTCCTTTATTCGTTGGGCTAAATGTTCTCCACACAAGAAGACTACATCCTCTTTCGTGAACTCATGATATAAAATATCATTTATTTGCGCGCTAAGGCGTTCCTCAAACTCTAGATGACACGAGTGAGGTAACGAGTTGTCATGTTTCACCTGACACCCTTTACAATAGTCATATGGTTGATACTGTAGAATGCACAACACCTTGTCAAATAGGATGTAAGGTCTGATAGATGCCATTTTACGGGAATCTGCAATATAAGAAAACCACATCACAAATATTTGGAAAGGGACAGAACATGTAGTACATGATAAAAATACTTTAAATGTGATAATACTCAATCAAAGTGTCATTAGTGACGATGGACCCTCGGTGGAAACACCCCTTCACTGCTCTTATTGCTGGTCCCACCGGTTGTGGAAAAACTGTATTTGTTCAAAAGTTTCTACAGAATCTACAAGAGCTAGTTGTCCCCGTACCCGAGGAAGTTATATGGTGTTACGGGGAATGGCAACCAATATACGAGACTATGGAGAAAGTGAGATTTATCGAGGGTCTACCAGATATCGATAACTTGGAAGGGGGTAAGAAGAGAAGACTCATCATCCTCGACGACTTGATGTCAGAAACAGATGAGAGGGTGACAAAATTATTCACCAAAGGTAGTCATCACAGAGATATGAGCGTGATCTACATTGTTCAAAATCTATTTGGAAAAAATAAGGAACATCGAACTATAAGCCTCAATACTCATTATATAGTCCTTTTCAAGAATCCAAGAGACGGAAGTCAAATTACAAATCTGGCTAAGCAAATGTACCCTGGTCAAGTGACGTACCTCCAAGAGAGTTTTAAGGACGCGACAGCGTCTCCCCACTGTTATTTGCTGGTAGACCTTCGACAGGAAACACCGGATCATCTGAGGCTGAGAACAAAGATATTTCCAGGGGAGAGACAAATCGTCTACGTTCCAAAGTAATAGAATGGAAGCTTCACTTAGACGACACGGTGAAATGTTGAAATGTCTGCGCTCAGCTACGCCGAGTGGTTTAAGAGCCATATTGAAAACGGCCTCTCCAGAACTCATTCGCTTTTTATGTGAGTGTTGTCATAACATATTAAAAGGTAATGTTAGACTCACTAAGCATCAGAAGTGCGAGCTACGTCGACACAAGAACAAGCTGAGATTCCTCACTAAAAAGAAACCGAATCTTACGCAGAGGAAAGCAATTCTACAAACTGGTGGATTCATAGGTGCTTTGATCAAGCCTATATTAAGTGTTCTAGGCGGTGTATTAGGTCTGTAAACATGGCCAAGAAAATGATTTTGATGGATCCTCGGTTATTAGAGGGTTTGAAACAGACTTCCACGTATACACCACCCGAGGCGATCAATGATAACTTGAGAGATTTAGACGATGAAATGCAACGTATCTTAGATCGTAACGATTTAGCCCCTGCTGATAAGGCCAGAGTGTACCAACGTACTTTGCAACAGTATTTAACTAGAATGGAGCAGTATAAACGACGTCCTTTGGGATCAGTCGATCTCATTCAACATAACTCGTCAACAGAAAGAATACCTTCTCCTCCACCTTCACCACCACCCGTCGATGTGCAACCAGAACAAGCCAAGGTACCCGAAACCCCAAAGACAAGTAATGAAAACACTTCACGGCTAACCTCGTATAAATTGAGGTCCAAAAGAAAAAAGTCCAAAATCCCAACACCAAAATGGAAAGGTGGACAAAGTATTGAGACGTTATTACTATGACCCTAATCAACCAGGGTCGTATAGTGGTGCAAGAGCCTTGCAACGTAACACCAAAGTAGGAATTAAAGAGATCAATCGTTGGTTGAGTCACCAGGATACCTATACCCTTCATAAACCGATTCGACATAAATTTGAACGGCGTCCGATTATAACGAGTGGACCCAAACAACAATACCAAGCAGACTTAATCGATTTAAGACATTTGAAAAAACACAATGATGGGTACTCCTATTTGGTTTCTTGTGTGGATGTTTTCAGTAAATTAGCGTGGGCCGTCCCAATACGAACAAAAACGGGGAAATCATTAGTGGAGGCTGTTGGTCAAATATTTATCGATGGGAAACCTGCGAGTCTTCAAACCGACAAGGGGTCAGAGTTTCTGAACAAAACATTTCAGAAATTTCTCGAAGACAACAATATTCACTTTTTCACCACCCAGAATGAAGATATTAAGGCTGCTGTTGTGGAACGTTTTAACAGGACTCTGAAACAAAGGATGTGGCGATATTTTACGAAATCCAATCGACTTTGTTATGTTCATGTGCTACCCGCCCTAATTCGAAGTTATAATCATTCGTACCACAGAAGTATAAAAATGGCACCGGTCGACGTTAGCAGAGACAATCAAGAACAAGTGTGGAACACGTTGTATAGCAAACACAACTTGAAATTTGAAAGACCCCTGTATAAGGCTGGTGATCGAGTTAGAATGGTCCTGGGCAGAGCTAATTTTAAAAAGGGTTATGCCCCAGCTTGGACGGAGGAACTCTTTACCATCAGTCGAGTAACTGAAACAAAACCCGTTACATATGTGCTGAAAGACGATAAGGGTGATGAAATAGAGGGGTCATTTTACACACAAGAAATTCAAAAGGTTGGAGACAAGAATGAGTACAGGGTCGAGAGGGTTATAACCCAACGTCGCACGTCATTGGGACGAAAAGAGAGTTTAGTCAAGTGGTTTGGTTATGATGCCTCATTCAACAGTTGGATACCGACCAAGGACATTGTCAGATACAAAAACTAGAGATGGTGGAAGAAGGTGAATCTTTTGAAGATCCTGTTTTGCGAACCCTGAGCTCTGGTGGGGAGAGAACCTCGCTCTGGCCAGTATTTGGGAAACTATTCCCCCGTTTAGAGATTGTCTTTATGTGTCAAATGCTTGTTATATATGCCGTTGTCGCGGTCTCGCTGTTCAATCTGTCCACTGAAAAGCCAGACGCGAAGGACGGAAAACTGTGGATAGCCCTACTGAGCAGTTGTTTAGGTTACATGCTCCCGAATCCAAAGTTGGAGACGAGAAGGTGAATAGAGGAAAATGAGTTTTTATGTCACGTTACCCAGCAATGCTTCTATGGATATTTTTAAGGAAAATAATCCTGGCCACTTTTTCGTCAAGCTTCCTCAGACCATTGATATTACAACACAATATGAGATTGCGCTGGTCGAGATACAGTTTCCGCTAAATTATTTCAATGTAATAGAGGGTGATGTCTGGATTCGATACGAATCTCTCGCTAACGACGATATTTACGACGCTAGATTTTATTTCAACGTGACATTGGAGCCTGGGTTATATACGAAACCCGATGCATTCATCGGCGCGTTGAATGCGTCGATCATAAAAGCGGAGGATGAGGCGAATGGGGATGTGAAAGGAAAAAAAATGAGATTCTTTTACGCAAAAGAGGTGAATAAAGCCATCTTGAAACTTTACGAAAAAGGAGTCAGTGTTACCATAAGCGACACTTTGAAAAATATGTTAGCCTTCCCCACGACCTCAATAGCAGACACGGCTCCCGATATCTTCAGCGTGGGTGAAATGGACTTGGAAAGTGTTGCAAAAAATGTCTACGTCTACTGCGATCTGGTTTCACCCAGACCCGTCGGGGATGTGATGGTACCTCTCCTCAGGAGCGTGCCTGTTCTCAATAGAAATCACACCTCGGTGTTTCAGATCTACGATAAGCCTCACTACCTGCCCCTGAGTAGATTTTCCTTCGATACCGTGGAAATCCTTTTAGCCAACGAACACG
The DNA here is from genome assembly GCA_032433765.1 of Megaustenia siamemsis. Classification (NCBI taxonomy): domain Eukaryota; kingdom Metazoa; phylum Mollusca; class Gastropoda; order Stylommatophora; family Ariophantidae; genus Megaustenia; species Megaustenia siamemsis. The sequence continues at coordinate 77,637,404 of JAVIAB010000050.1, forward strand.
GAAAAACCATTCCATTCACCAGCGGGACGTCGGTGCTAACGGTACACTTTCGCGTGAAGAAACATCTCGAGCTGGTATAATGGTGAGACATACACCCTTTCACCGCAATGCCCGGTTATACGAAGACTTTTATTGCTGTCAGGCGGGTGATGGGATGCCTGTGTTTATAGGAGGTCGAAATCAACGAGGACGAGGAATCGGTAGTTTCTTTGGTGGAATCGGGAGGGCTATTTTACCTTGGCTAAAAACAGGGGGTAAAGCCTTACTCAGAGAAGGCGTGGGGACCGGTCTGCAGGTCGCGCAGGACGCCTTAGCTGGCAGAAATATCGGCGATGCTTTCAAATCACGAGCTAAGGAGGCCGGTATGCGGTTATTAGACGGGGCCGTAGACCACCTGACGGGTAACAACCAATCAGGAATTGGTTTACGACGACGAATCAGAAAGCGAATCGGGAAGGCAGCCCCACCTGGCCAACCCGTTACGAAGAGAATAAAACCATCAGTTAGACTGTTCCCCCTTCATTCCACAAACAAGAGGCGAACTAAGCTGTCGGTACCAAAGGATATATTTGATTAATGATGTCTCTCATTCACCCGAAGTCATGTGAATGTCTTCATTCTGGTTTGGATTTATTTAGCGTTCCACCAACTCAGACTGCTGTAGACTCGGGGCAATTTACTGAAATTCGACCTCTTGCCTCGTTAGCTCATGGGGCTCCCATAGAGTTTTTCATTTCTGGAAACACTGAAGAGTATCTAGATCTTTTCAACACGTTTTTACATCTGCGGGCCAGGATCACCCTCTCCAATGGTGAAAGTTTACCGTTGGATGCCGAGGTAGGACCAGTCAACAATTATCTTCACAGTCTATTTTCTCAAGTCGATGTTTCTCTGAATGATACATTGATTACACCATCTGAGAATACCTATCCCTTTAGAGCAGTGTTCGAGACTTTACTAAACTATGGGGAGGATGCGAAAACGGGGCACTTGACGGCTGCTCTGTTCTACAAAGATACAGCAGGCCACCACGATGATATGCAGGCTAACGAGGGATTTAAAATACGACGTGCTTTGACTTCGGATAGTAAAGAGGTTGAAATGATGGGTCGTTTGCACTCTGATCTCTTTGTGCAGGACCGTTACATGTTAAACAGAGTGGATGTAAAGATTAAACTCACACCCTCTAAGGACGTGTTCAACATCATGGCTCAGGATAAGTCTGTGGGTTATAAGAGTGTAATCACTTATGCTGCCCTCGTGGTCAGGAAAGCCAAGCTAAACCCAGCAATTTCTCTGGCCCACGAAAAAGCGCTTTTAAGTGGGAATGCACGGTACCCAATCAAGCGGGTTACCCTGAAAACATTTGCCATTGCTCGTGGGATGTATTCCCACAACCAAGACAATTTATTCCTATCTCAAACGCCAACACGTATAGTGATAGGTCTGATTACCGCCGGTGGGTTTAATGGAGTTTATAACATTAACCCATTCAATTTTCAACACTTTGGTTTGACTTATATGAACCTGATGGTTGACGGGAGATGTGTATCCGGAAAACCCCTAGCTATGGATTTTGAACACAATCACTATGCGCGAGCCTTTTTTGGTACAAATTTGGCCATGGGTTTGATTGGTAGAGATGCTGGCAATGGTATTGATTATCATCAGTTCAAGGATGGCTTTTGTCTATTTGGTTTTGACCTCTCACCCAGTCTGCTAGATGGAACCCAGTTTGAGCTAGCCACGAGTGGACCCTTGTCGATAGAGCTCAAATTCGCCGCTCCCTCGACAACTCCCCTACAAGTTATTGTCTACGCCGAGTTGGATTCAGTACTGGAAGTGTCCAAGACAAGACAGGTTCTAACAGACTACGCTATTTGAGAAAATGAACACGGGGGATATTTACAGTCTCTTGATGTCCGATGTTTTTGTTCGACGTTGCGCCCTTGTTAGTGTCATCCCACGAGACCACTTACCGCCCATCATCGATCAAACCAAGACTGCAGCCTTTGTCGTAAACACCGACCCTGCCCACAAACCTGGTGAACACTGGGTGGCCATCTTTTACAATGGCCTCGGCCAAATAGAGTATTTTGATTCCTACGGTTTACCTCCCAGGCACATTGATATTTTAAACTTTATCGAGAGGAATTCACATGTTCCATTCGTCTACAACTCACGAGTGTTACAAGACTTGTTTAGCAACACGTGTGGTCTATATTGTGTTTATTATATAATTTTAAAGTGTCGTGGTGCGAGCATTAACAGAATTCTCATGCCATTTTCAACGAAACAACATATTAACGACCGTATCATTTATCGGCTGATGACGCCCTGGATCCATCGACTGAGTGGAACAAACTTCCCATGACTCATCAAAGATGGCGGCTCTCTGAACATGTCTCAACACGTCCGATGACGTATTGCATCAGTTACTATAAATAGAACGTATTCCATTGGTTACTATAATTAGGCTGGCCACGCCCCACTTGTTACAGGGTATAAAGGTCAGCCGTTCTCAGTGCTGCTACATACAGAAAGTCAGAGCCCTGCTACCAAGTCGTGTGATTCAAACATGGAATCGGCTAGCGTTAATATGCCAGCTTCATTTGATGTATGTGATCAACGTATTTTCATGTCTCGTAGAAATGAGAATATAATTCCACTGTCCAAAGATGGTGTTAAGGCAGTCTCAGTTTCTGCTTTTCATAACAGACCATTGATAAACATAAGGTCATATCGTGGTGAGAGTCTTCTTAAGTTTCCTACCAGAACTGGAATAACACTCTCGAGAGATGAATTTATCACGCTAGTTGATATGCGAGATGACATTTTAGCAACTTATGATAACATCAACTATACTACGCCTCTTGTTGAGCAACCGAAAGAACCAAGAGATATGTATGCCTCGAGTGATTCAATTTCCTCTCAGTCGCCAATTACCTACGCCGTCTTTGATCAAGGCTTTGTCAAAATGGAGGGTGGCTGTGTTTTGAACTCTAATCAACCTTCGTATTCACCAGTGTTTGATAACCATTTAGCCCAAATAGACAGTTCCAACAAAGCGAGGAAGCCGAGACGAGTAAAATTAATAAATTCTGCAGTGGGACAGTGACTTTTTTTATTACTTATACATGACTATGTTGTTATTTGTGTACTTTTTTCAGATGATTTGAATTCATATTTGTACTATTGAAATCATCATTGTTCAATTATAAACATTTGAATGTGTAACATGTGTTGTCCACGTTGATGTATTGAAATAAATTTATGTTTCATTGTGAAAAATAAACATTATAAAAAGAGCATATTTGTTTTTTTTTTTTTTTTTATTTGAGTTGTTTTAATTTATTTAATTTTAAATTATTTTGTTAAATTAAAATAAATGACAGTATAGAATCTATGAAATAAGGTTCTACTTACGATTTATGAAGAAAATTTACTTGTACAGCCAAGCACACTCTTGCTTGCGTTACAGCCAAGACACTCGTTGAAACTGCTTCAGAGAGTGAGAATAAAATCCTGGCTGCTTGGATCTACTTATATACAGTTCTAACCTCTTTGATCGATCAAGTACTCTCTACTTCAAACATATTAATTTCCCCCTAAACATCCCACATTAAAACAACCACCCACTAAAATTCCCCTGATAAGTGGTATTCTAATCTTCAGATGATAAAAAGTCCGTAGCCCTGGCCAGTCTGACACTCAAACATTCAATCAAAACTTTTCACAGCGAAACACGGGCTTTGAACACGAACCAGCGCAAAGATATTAATTACCCCCAAGCGTCTCACATTAAAACATCGGTATCGTAAAATTCCCCTGTTAAATGACTCTCCTGATGAACACTTACCGGCTACGGAGTTTTCACAGCGGGAAGTAAGTACTCACCGGGGGCGGCTTCTTTGATCTTGCGGTCCCTCGCGCGCTGCGCGAGGTCGCCTCGCGTCTACCGTGAACTCTTTGATCTTGCGGCCGCTTGCGGCCGCTTGCGGCGCGCCTACAGGGAACTCTTTGATCTCTCGCTTAACGTTAAACACAGTGTTTCGCGTTTGGCGTGTAGTGTGTGTAACGGTCTAAGTTGTTACCTTTAATTCTAAAGGAAGTTTTTAAAAACAATAAATAAACTTGTCACTGTTTTTTATTGCCTGAGAGTATAAAGAAAGAATAGATTTATGAAAGTTACGGAACCATTGAAAGTACAAAGAATATAATAGATTTATGATACCACCACCACCCCTTCACCACCGCAGCGGGGGCTCACCGGACGCCGCCACGAGAGGTCACCCGAGAGGTCAACCGAGAGGTCACCGGAACAAAAAGGGGCGGGTAGACTCTCATATAAGGAAAAACGGCACCAAAAAATGTGCGTTGATGCGCGTGTAGACTATTTATATAAGGATTTAGGTGCGTTTGAACGCCTTCACAACGAGAGGTCAACCGAGAGGTCAACGAGAGGTCACCGGAACCAAAATGGGCGGGTAGACTCTCATATAAGAAAAAATGAAGACTCTCATATAAGGAAAAACCGCACCAAAAAATGTGCGTTGATGTGCGTGTAGACTATTTATATAAGGATTTAGGTGCGTTTGAACGCACTTTTGGTGTTCCAATCACTGGCTATATACTACTGACCTCTCTCAGAACCTCTTCATTACTTATTTAGCTGCCCATGGTATTCTCAACATTCTTCTGTAAAACCACATTTCTACAGACTCCAGTGATTTTCGTGTCTGTTGTCCTATTGTCTATGACTCGCATCCGTATGTTAAGAATGGCTCTACGTAACATTTAAGAACTCTTTTTCTTGTTTCTATTGTCAAAAATGGATTGCATAGTATTTTCCTCATTTTTTTGGAAAGCTGCTTTTGCCTGAACCATTCTACATCTCACCTCTTTTGTACATCTTCCGTCTGAGGTTAGCAAAGTTCCCAAATATGGGAACAGTACAGTATGTGTACAGGTACATAGTTCTCTTTATTCTGCTTCACTTTGCAGCCGAGTGTTGGAGCAAATGATTAAAGAGAAGACTTGCTGGCAAAGCTCCGTGAACATGCAATGGACCAGGATGATAATCTAAATGCTCTTTTAGAGTCAAGGCGAGTATGTGATTTTGGCAATGACTAATAATATAGTAAAAGTAAAAAGTAGTAAAGAACCTCGTCACGCCAAGTGGCGTATAGGGAATATGGTGTTTGTGACCATAATTTTTACAGACTTTCAGCACATGATTTTGGGGTTAATGTGGTCGGTATTACGTCTGTGCTGCTTTACTTCCCCAGAAATAATCCGGTAGCCATTTAAGGCTGGGTGAACCCGGAGCCGTTGGTTGAGAACGAACCCTACCTCTTGTCCTTTGTAGTCCAGTTCACTAACCACTGAGCTATCGCGGCTCCCTAATGAATAATAATATAAATAATATAATCTCGAATAGACTCAAAGAACATCAAAGTCAAAATAGTAGATGTCACACAAGAACACTATTGGTAGATCCAGAGAAGATCGGTAAATAAACACTCAACTAAGGATCGCTGAAGAATAAACTGATAAGGGGATCTGAGCACCTATAGGGTTGTCCAATGTACAATCAGGATGATCTGTCACATGTTGAACTAACTAATCTGTAATTTCGTTATTGGTTATGAAGGCCTCGGTATCACTGCAAGTGAATTAAAATCCATAATCGCTCAACCACCCGTGCCAGTGGAATCATCCGAATTACTAACTCATCTCCCAAACAAAGAAAGGTAACTGTAGTCCCCATCGTAGCAGTCTCAGCACACCCAAAAGACATAAGGCGAAACCGCGCAGAAAGTGAACACAGCCAACTGTTCCCTGTCATACGATATCATCATTCATGGTAAACAATTGGAATATCGAAACATGACCAAAACGTATGAGACACACAGCTCTCGGTGTGCACAGAGCACTTAACTCAGTAGCTCCTGCAACAAGCCGAACTTGGAATATGAGGAAACGCAGACTTGCTAAGTAGAACATCATTTTGATTTCAACACAGAAAATTGCTTCAGAGAGCCGAAATTAATCAAACCCCAGATGCATTTTCTGCAGCGATCTAGAGAACGTGAAACGTTCCACCATTTTGAAACGGAAGTCCAATCACCGTTCATATCAATCATCCTCTCACCGTTCTCTCAATCTGTCATATGTCGATCGAACTAAATAATCTGTCACATGTTGAACTAACTAATCTGTCACATGTTGAACTAACTAATCTGTCACATTTTAAACTAACTAATCTGTCACATGTTGAATTAACTAATCTATCACATGTTGAACTAACTAATCTGTCACATGTTGAACTAACTAATCTATCACATGTTGAACTAACTAATCTGTCACATGTTGAACTAACTAATCTACCACATGTTGAACTAACTAATCTATCACATGTTGAACTAACTTATCTATCACATGTTGAACTAACTAATCTATCACATGTTGAACTAACTAATCTATCACATGTTGAACTAACTAATCTATCACATGTTGAACTAACTAATCTGTCACATGTTGAACTAACTAATCTGTCACATGTTGAACTAACTAATCTGTCACATGTTGAACTAACTAATCTGTCACATGTTGATCTAACTAATCTGTCACATGTTGAACTAACTAATCTGTCACATGTTGAACTAACTAATCTGTCACATGTTGAACTAACTAATCTATCTCATGTTGAACTAACTAATCTGTCACATGTTGATCTAACTAATCTGTCACATGTTGAACTAACTAATCTGTCACATGTTGAACTAACTAATCTGTCACATGTTGAACTAACTAATCTGTCACATGTTGAACTAACTAATCTGTCACATGTTGAACTAACTAATCTGTCACATGTTGAACTAACTAATCTATCTCTTGTTGAACTAACTAATCTGTCACATGTTGATCTAACTAATCTGTCACATGTTGAACTAACTAATCTGTCACATGTTGAACTAACTAATCTGTCACATGTTGAACTAACTAATCTGTCACATGTTGAACTAACTAATCTATCACATGTTGAACTAACTAATCTGTCACATGTTGAACTAACTAATCTGTCACATGTTGAACTAACTAATCTATCACATGTTGAACTAACTAATCTATCACATGTTGAACTAACTAAGCTGTCACATGTTGAACTAACTAAGCTGCATTCAACAGTAAAATAGTCAGTGAACTGTGAGTTATGTGAAGACCTGATATACAAGACAAGGTCCCACAGAGGAAATAAATGAACAAAAACGACAAAGGTGTTGGCAATAAGGTCCATTCATAATGGTGGCTCTTCACGCTGTTTATTTCTGCTGGACCTGGATAACTGAGAGAGTACGATGCAAATAAATGGTGAAAAGGTGTTTCATTTATTCAAAGGTCAAGCCGAGGCGAGTATTCCTCCTATATTGAACACCGTGCTCCACCGTTGATGTTTTCCTGTGCCAGGTCGTCAACTATCCAGCATTATTTTCCTTTCGTATACCTCTATCTCATCGTTCTATTCTCATGAGATGTGATTGATGAGAGTAGAACGATGAGATGTGATTGATGAGTGTAGAACGATGAGAGGTGATTAATGAGAATAGAACAATGAGATGTGATTGATGTAAGTAGAACGATGAGATGTGATTGATGAGTTTAGAAGAATGAGAGGTGATTAATGAGAATAGAACGATGAGATCTGATTGATGTAAGTAGAACGATGAGATGTGATTGATGAGTGTAGAACGATGAGAGGTGATTAATGAGAGTAGAACGATGAGATCTGATTTATGTAAGTAGAACGATGAGATGTGATTGATGTAAGTAGAACGATGAGAGGTGATTGATGAGAGTAGAACGATGAGATCTGATTGATGTAAGTAGAACGATGAGATGTGATTGATGTAAGTAGAACGATGAGAGGTGATTAATGAGAGTAGAACGATGAGATGTGATTGATGAGTGTAGAACGATGAGAGGTGATTGATGAGAGTAGAACGATGAGATCTGATTGATGTAGTGTAGAACGATGAGATCTGATTGATGAAGTAGAACGATGAGATCTGATTTATGAGTGTAGAACGATGAGAGGTGATTAATGAGAGTAGAACGATGAGAGGTGATTGATGTAAGTAGAACGATGAGCTCTGATTGATGTAAGTAGAACGATGAGATGTGATTGATGTAAGTAGAACGATGAGATGTGATTGATGAGTGTAGAACGATGAGATGTGATTGATGAGTGTAGAACGATGAGAGGTGATTAATGAGAGTAGAACGATGAGATCTGATTTATGTAAGTAGAACGATGAGATGTGATTGATGAGTGTAGAACGATGAGAGGTGATTGATGAGTGTAGAACGATGAGATGTGATTGATGAGTGTAGAACGATGAGATGTGATTGATGTAAGTAGAACGATGAGATGTGATTGATGAGAGTAGAACGATGAGATGTGATTGATGAGAGTAGAACGATGAGATGTGATTGATGAGTGTAGAACGATGAGATGTGATTGACTTTTGGGGTTCCAATCACTGGCTATATACTACTGAGGTCAAAGCAAAAAGAGAGCTAATTTCCAATGTTAGGAAGAGACAATCATCATTTTTTGGCCATGTAATGAGAAGAGAACAACTGGAATATATTGTAACAACTGGAACAATTGAGGGACGAAGAGATAGAGGGAAACAAAGAGAAAAAAATACCAGACAGCTTAAGAGAATGGCTTGGTAGAAGGTCAACAACAAAAATGATAAATAGCTGCCGAGATCGAAAGTTGTGGAGAGACATGATCACCTACGCCACTAGGCCCGGTACTTGATGATGATGATGTACCTGTAGTTGAGTATTTGGGACCATGGGTAGCCGACTTTGGGTCGTTAATTCAAAGTCAAGACTTCACTCCATCGCTTTCCACTGTCTGCCTGCCTGCCTGCCTACCTGCCTGCCTGCCTGCCTGCCTGCCTGCCTGCCTACCTGCCTGCCTGCCTGCCTATTCACTGTCCAGTGTTATTTTTAGTGTTTCTCTAGGTCGGCCTTTTTTTTCTTTTACCCTCTGGTTTCCATTTCATGGCCTGCTTTGTGATTCTTTAGTTGTCTCTTATCATCAAATAGCCAACATATGACCACCTTCTTTTCTTCATTATAGTTGGTATTTTTGGTGCTGTGTCATTTCTCTTATTTATGCACTAGTTTTGAACACATTCAACGGTATACGAAGTATTTTTCTCAGGCATTTGTTTTCAATTACATCCAGTTTATTTTATACTTCTCTAGCTGTTTTCAAATACATCCAGTTTATTTTATACTTCTCTAGCTGTTTTCAATTACATCTAGTTTATTTTATACTTCTCTAGCTGTTTTCAATTACATCTAGTTTATTTTATACTTCTCTAGCTGTTTTCAATTACACTCAGTTTATTTTATACTTCTCTAGCTGTTTTCATTTACATCTAGTTTATTTTATACTTCTCTAGCTGTTTTCAATTACATCTAGTTTATTTTATATTTCTCTAGCTGTTTTCAATTACATCTAGTTTATTTTATACTTCTCTAGCTGTTTTCAATTACATCCAGTTTATTTTATACTTCTCTAGCTGTTTTCAATTACATCTAGTTTATTTTATACTTCTCTAGCTGTTTTCAATTACATCCAGTTTATTTTATACTTCTCTAGCTGTTTTCAATTACATCTAGTTTATTTTATACTTCTCTAGCTGTTTTCAATTACATCTAGTTTATTTTATACTTCTCTAGCTGTTTTCCAGCTCTCGCAAGCATACACATACACACATATTCACTAGGATAAACTGTGACTTCCGGTAACGGAAATGAAGTTTTGTAGTTCTGTGATAGAACACGTTCGGTATTGCATTGTGATTGTTAATCATGGATAATTGACAAGCAAGTCAGGAAACCTCTTGTTGTAACAGTGATGTAATTTATGACTACATGCAACGAGTCAAGTGGATCAAAGAAAAGCGGACGCTGTGATTTTCTAAAAGCAGTCAAGAATTGTGCATAAGGAACGCACAATTCTAAACAGGTAAAAGTAGGGCTGAATAACTTCAATAAGAAAGTTATGAGACATACACTCAAGTTCAAAGACCGATGTTTACAACCTTTGTTTGAGTCCTGACACATTTCATAATAGCGAAGTAACCTGTGACCTCTATCACAATAACTAATTAACCTACAACTCCCATTACAATAGCAAAATGAGCTGTAGCTGTTTTTTTTTTTTTATAATAGTTACACGTGTGTAAAACGTGTGTTACCGGGGCCTCATTATGTGGGAAGTAAAGAATAGTAACACTGTGACCTTCCAGGCATGTCGTGAGAGGCGGCTAAGGAGGTTGATCGATGGCTTGACAAGCTGTCATTGTAAAAAGTATTGTTATGGAAACAACCATAGATTTTAGAAGCAGTGACCTCTGCAACATGTGCCATTTTGGCGCGCAAGGTTTCTGTTTTTGAGATTGTAGTTCTGCCCTATGTGCCGTCTTCGGCTCAGAAGGACAATAGATAGACACAGTTTGCCAACTTTAAATGGGTACCTGATTTTTTTCTGGGAAAGTAAAGCGACACGGGCGTAATACTGACCACATTACCCAAAAATTCATGTGCTGAAGGTCTGTACAAATTATGGTCACTATAGCTTGTTTCATAAGTCTTGCCCAACTTTAAAAATCAATATCTTTTAAACCGCTTTTTGTATTTTTTTCAAAATTTGCATGTAAAGTTATAATGATTAGAACCCAACAGGGAATTAATTTCATTAAAAACAAACATTTGGTTATTATTATTGCTTATTTGATTTATATAAATTTATAACGACCCATTGATGTAGTCAAAACATAGTGTTTACAGTATTTAAGTTAAAAATAGCGATAACAAATCTATACACGCTGAAATTTACGATTTTTCACGCTTTCCGCGTGAGTTTGCTGACACAAATAGACACTTGTAGTAAACACGAGACATTGTGTGTTCCATTTCCGTTAATTCAGCGGCGTAACATGGAACAATAACATTTATCATGAGTCTTAAAATGAAATTCTGCAGTTTACAAAACATCGCAATAAAAATGTATGACTATTTTTGCAAAGAGGCTAAACGAGGAAGATTATTTCATTCTTTAGAAAACCCTGAGAATAGGACAAGACACATTTTGGATTTATCTAAACGGTCATTTAATCGCTGGATTCAAGCACGTGACCGTCAATGTTCAAAATATACAAAATCACAAGGAAGAGCAAAAATGTTGGATAATTTCGACAGTGAACTTATTAGAAGTGAAATTCGCAAAATGTTGGGTATGAATGAAACTGTTACAATAAGAAAATTAAAAGTATCGCTGAAAAAGAACAACAGTATTGAAATATCAAAGTCTACATTATGGAGGAATGTGAGAGCTGCAGGCTTTACATTCAGAAAGTATCCCAATGGACGAAACATCATCTGTGAGAAGCCACATATAGTAGTCATGAGAAGCAAGTACTTACGTGAAGTAAAAGAGGTGCGCAAGCAAGGTTATGATATTGTGTACTTGGATGAAACATGGATCAATGCTCACCACACTAACCAAAGGGAATGGCAGTCATCAGATGGAAAGATTAAGAGATTAATACCTAGCAGCAAAGGACAGCGCTTGATAATTGCTCATGCAGGTAGTCGACAACATGGACTAATACAGAATGCAGAGCTAATTTTTCTTTCAAAATCCATAGACAATCGGGATTATCACTCTGAGATGAATGGTCACATATTTAGACATTGGATTGAAAATTCTGTTCTCCCAGCACTAGATCGACCATCTTGCCTAATAATGGACAATGCAGCGTACCACAACATTGTTGCACTTGAAGACAAAGTCCCGACGTCATCCAGTACAAAAGATGCTATTAAGATATGGCTCACAAAGGAGCACATACAATTTAATAACATGTACTTAAAACCTGAATTACTATCTCTAGTAAAGCAAAAACAGAGGACAAAGATTTTTCAAATAGATAAGATTATCCAAGAGCACGGTCATATAAGTTTGAGGCTGCCACCTTACCATGCTCATTTAAATCCAATAGAACTAATCTGGGCAAAATTAAAAGGACAAGTGGCAGATGAAAATACAACATGCAAAATATGCGATGTAAAGACTCTTGCTAATCTCGCTTTATTAAATATAGACAAAGATTATTGGGCTAAATGTGAAGACCACGTCTTAAAACAGGAAGAGGAATATTGGAAAAATGATGGTTTGTGGAATGTTCAACCCCAAACAGTTATTAATCTTTTAGACTCGTCTGATTCAGAATGAAAGTATATAGCACCCACAATGTTGGCCCCTATATTACCTTAAATTATTTCAACAAACGGTCCTTTTAAGGACCACACAACTATGAAAATTGGACATACAGGTATACCTTGATATTATTATCGTCCGTCCTCGAACTGAGCAGACAATAATTCTCCTGGTGTTTTGTTTTATCCAGTTATTTCCCCCATTACGGCCACGCCTTTACCTAGTGAAAATTAATCGTAGACCAGCAACTACGGTAATTTCTATTCTTTAGGGCTTCACAATTTACAATTTTGACAAACATCAAAGAAATATCGCCGCTTTAAGAAAACTGCAGCTGCAAGATATTTGTTAAATATACATTTAAAGGGTCTTTTGCATTCTAATAACATTTGGAAAATTTCAACAGGATTTAACAAACGGTTAGAGAGTAATAGCGTTTTGAAGTTGGGCATATGTTTTGAAACGAGCTATAACAGCATATTCCCTATACGCCACTTTTTACTTTATGACATAGTTTGCGGATTCACTGTGTAACAGGAAGTTGAATTTGTATAAAATTGTTGAAAGCGTTCGTAGCGAGATTTCCATAAAAAGTGTTGAACGATCGGGAATCCTTCAACTTGGCGACAATAGCTGAATATCCTGACCTACATGTCATGGCTCCAGTTAGTAAAGTAAGCACGAGAGCTTGTTAGTCAATCATTTCAGGTGAAGAGCTATGTTTGCAACACTTGGGGAAAAAAACACAAATATTCAACAGAAATGAACAAAGAACAACAGACAGTCCGAAGCAGGATCGAAATTGTACTCCTCGGCACAGCGCCTTGCTACGAGAAACAAACGCTAGAGCACACGGCCAAATAAGTTATCTAAAAAAGTAGCTATCATTGGCAATGTCTTTCATGAATGTATACTCATGACTATAGCATACGGATATGATCACATGTATACTCATGACTATCTATCTATCTATCTATCTATCTATTGACCTTTCGAGCCGTAACCGGCCCATAGGGCGTAGACCAAGATACACCTTCTCCTATATGAATTTTTGTTCTAGCAGTTTTCTTTTAAAGATATTTTATCAAATCTCGCCATCTGTCTCTGTTCTGTGCAAGCAGTTCTATCTCATTGAGGGAGCCGATTCCTGCTGCATACTCATGACTATAGCATAGGGATATGATCACATGTATACTCATGACTATAGCATAGGGATATGATCACATGCACACTCATGACTATAGCATAGGGATATGATCACATGTATACTCATGACTATAGCATAGGGATATTATCACATGTATACTCATGACTATAGCATAGGGATATGATCACATGCATACTCATGACTATAGCATAGGGATATGATCACATGCATACTCATGACTATAGCATAGGGATATGATCACATGTATACTCATGACTATAGCATAGGGATATTATCACATGTATACTCATGACTATATCATAGGGATATGATCACATGCATACTCATGACTATAGCATAGGGATATGATCACATGCATACTCATGACTATAGCATAGGGATATGATCACATGCATACTCATGACTATAGCATAGGGATATGATCACATGCATACTCATGACTATAGCATAGGGATATGATCACATGCATACTCATGACTATAGCATAGGGATATGATCACATGTATACTCATGACTATAGCATAGGGATATGATCACATGCATACTCATGACTATAGCATAGGGATATGATCACATGTATACTCATGACTATAGCATAGGGATATGATCACATGTATACTCATGACTATAGCATAGGGATATGATCACATGCATACTCATGACTATAGCATAGGGATATGATCACATGCATACTCATGACTATAGCATAGGGATATGATCACATGTATACTCATGACTATAGCATAGGGATATGATCACATGTATACTCATGACTATAGCATAGGGATATGATCACATGCATACTCATGACTATAGCATAGGGATATGATCACATGTATACTCATGACTATAGCATAGGGATATGAAAAAAAAAACCTGAAATAAATTCGATATCTGTATTTTCCTATTAAGACAACTCCTGCAGGGCTGAATACTTGCGTTGCAGACTACCTCAGAAGTTTTCCTCTATAACAATATTCTCTCTACAACAATATTCTCTCTATAGCAATATTCTCTCTATAGCAATATTCTCTCTATAGCAATATTCTCTCTATAGCAATATTCTCTCTATAGCAATATTCTCTCTATAACAATATTCTCTCTACAACAATATTCTCTCTATAGCAATATTCTCTCTATAGCAATATTCTCTCTATAGCAATATTCTCTCTATAACAATATTCTCTCTATAACAATATTCTCTCTATAACAATATTCTCTCTATAATAATATTCTCTCTACAACAATATTCTCTCTATAATAATATTCTCTCTACAACAATATTCTCTCTATAACAATATTCTCTCTATAACAATATTCTCTCTATAACAATATTCTCTCTATAACAATATTCTCTCTACAACAATATTCTCTCTATAATAATATTCTCTCTATAACAATATTCTCTCTATAATAATATTCTCTCTATAACAATATTCTCTCTATAATAATATTCTCTCTACAACAATATTCTCTCTATAATAATATTCTCTCTACAACAATATTCTCTCTATAACAATATTCTCTCTACAACAATATTCTCTCTATAATAATATTCTCTCTATAATAATATTCTCTCTATAATAATATTCTCTCTATAATAATATTCTCTCTATAATAATATTCTCTCTATAATAATATTCTCTCTATAATAATATTCTCTCTATAGCAATATTCTCTCTATAATAATATTCTCTCTACAACAATATTCTCTCTATAATAATATTCTCTCTATAACAATATTCTCTCTACAACAATATTCTCTCTATAATAATATTCTCTCTATAATAATATTCTCTCTATAATAATATTCTCTCTATAATAATATTCTCTCTATAATAATATTCTCTCTATAGCAATATTCTCTCTATAGCAATATTCTCACTATAGCAATATTCTCTCTATAACAATATTCTCTCTATAATAATATTCTCTCTATAACAATATTCTCTCTATAGCAATATTCTCTCTATAACAATATTCTCTCTATAACAATATTCTCTCTACAACAATATTCTCTCTATAATAATATTCTCTCTACAACAATATTCTCTCTACAATAATATTCTCTCTATAACAATATTCTCTCTACAACAATATTCTCTCTATAATAATATTCTCTCTACAACAATATTCTCTCTACAATAATATTCTCTCTATAATAATATTCTCTCTACAACAATATTCTCTCTATAATAATATTCTCTCTATAACAATATTCTCTCTATAACAATATTCTCTTCATAACAATATTCTCTCTATAACAATATTCTCTCTATAACAATATTCTCTTCATAACAATATTCTCTCTATAACAATATTCTCTCTACAACAATAGTCCCTCTATAACAATATTCTCTCTATAACAATAGTCCCTCTATAACTATAACAATAGTCTCTCTATAACAATATTCTCTCTATAACAATATTCTCTCTATAGCAATATTCTCTCTATAACAATATTCTCTCTATAACAATATTCTCTCTACAACAATATTCTCTTTAAAACAATACTCTCTATATAACAATACTCTCTCTATAACAATACTCTCTCTATAACAATATTCTCTTTATAACAATAGTCCCTCTATAACAATATTCTCTCTATAACAATATTCTCTCTATAACAATACTCTCTCTATAACAATATTGTCTTTATAACAATAGTCCCTCTATAACAATATTCTCTCTATAACAATATTCTCTCTATAACAATATTCTCTCTATAACAATATTCTCTCTATAACAATATTCTCTTTATAACAATAGTCCCTCTATAACAATATTCTCTCTATAACAATATTCTCTCTATAACAATATTCTCTCTATAAAAATATTCTCTCTATAACAATAGTCCCTCTATAACAATATTCTCTCTATAACAATATTCATTTATTTATTATTTGTCTTGGATTGTCGAAGGTTGATTCTACCTCGGGTAGCCAAAGAAGGTTTATGAATCAGGAACACGATGCTGGTTTCATTAGTCACTGCACGACGTTCAAGGATAAACTTAGCAGTTGGAAGATCGTCAAACACAAGAGTCTCGAATGTCCCCCCATGTGCCGTCTTCGGCTCGAAAAGACTAGAGATCTGAACATTTGTGTTATAGCTTTGTTTGACGTGCAATGAGAATGATCTGTGGACTAAACTAAATGTGTCTGAGAGCGGTGAGAAAAAAGGGAGAAGATTACAACAGTAGTGCCAGGGATAACACCGCCCGATAATAAAGCGGTGAAACATTTGGACACCTTTTGACGCTTGCTAAAGTGCTTTGTGGCAACATATACAGACGTACGCGTATATGTATGTATGGTCACGTACGCAAGCGTTTTTGCACTTCTTTTCGGTGTGCACACCCATAGTTGCATATGTACACAGATTTATATGTTCGCTTGGGGACGCTAATCAAATTTTCCAAGTGGATTTACTTATTGGGGATCAGCTCATACAAACGTTTCTAGTAATAGTAGAGTCTAGTACCTTGTACCCACCTCCACATATTTTTTAGAACCCTTCCCCTTTAATTGTATTTCACACCTGTGTCCCGCCCTGTCAGCCCGCCATATCAATTTCTGTCAGGTCGATGACTGATCAATCTCAAGACACAGGGAAGTGACTGAATTTCTTTGTTTGAGAGTCTAGCACAGTTTTACCGTGTAGTTAGATTTATGTATATATAATGCTCTCTGTGTGTGTGTGTGAGTGTTAGTGTGTGTGTGTGTCTGTGTGTGTGTGTGAGAGAGTGTGTGTGTGTGTGTCTGTGTGTGAGAGAGTGTGTGTGTGTGAGTGTGTGTGTGTCTGTGTCTGTCTGTGTGTGTCTGTTTGTGTGTGTGTGTGAGAGAGTGTGTGTGTGAGTGTGTGTGTGTGAGAGTGAGTGTGTGTGTGTGTCTGTGTCTGTGTCTGTGTCTGTCTGTGTGTGTGTGAGAGAGTGTGTGTGTGTGTGTGCGTGCGTGCGTGCGTGCTTGCGTGCGTGCGTGCAGTGCTGCTGGAGGTACTGCAATCCTAGTGTTGCTAGAGGGGGCGGCAATCCTAGTGTTGCTAGAGGGGACGGCAATCCTAGTGTTGCTAGAGGGGACTGCATTCTTAGTGCTGCTAGAGGTACTGCAATCTTAGTGCTACTAGAGGTACTGCAATCTTAGTGCTGCTAGAGGTACTGCAATCTTAGTGCTGCTAGAGGTACTGCAATCTTAGTGCTGCAAGAGGTACTGCAATCTTAGTGCTGCTAGAGGTACTGCAATCTTAGTGCTGCTAGAGGTACTGCAATCTTACTGCTGCTAGTGGTACTGCAATCGTAGTGCTGCTAGAGGTACTGCAATCTTAGTGCTGCTAGAGGTACTGCAATCTTCGTGCTGCTAGAGGTACTGCAATCTTAATGCTGTTAGAGGTACTGCAATCTTAGTGCTGCTAGAGGTACTGCAATCTTAGTGCTGCTAGTGGTACTGCAATCTTAGTGCTGCTAGAGGTACTGCATTCTTAGTGCTGCTAGAGGTACTGCAATCTTAGTGCTGCTAGAGGTACTGCATTCTTAGTGCTGCTAGAGGTACTGCAATCTAAGTGCTGCTAGAGGTACTGCATTCTTAGTGCTGCTAGAGGTACTGCAATCTTAGTGCTGCTAGAGGTACTGCAATCTTAGTGCTGCTAGAGGTACTGCATTCTTAGTGCTGCTAGAGGTACTGCAATCTTAGTGCTGCTAGAGGTACTGCATTTTTAGTGCTGCTAGAGGTACTGCAATCTTAGTGCTGTTAGAGGTACTGCATTCTTAGTGCTGCTAAAGGTACTGCAATCTTAGTGCTGCTAGAGGTACTGCAATCTTAGTGCTGTTAAAGGTACTGCAATCTTAGTGCTGCTAGAGGTACTGCAATCCTAGTGCTGCTAGAGGGGACTGCTATCTTAGTGCTGCTAGAGGGGACAGCAATCTTAGTGCTGCTAGAGGGGACTACAATCTTAGTGCTGCTAGAGGGGACTGCAATCTTAGTGCTGCTAGAGGTACTGCAATCTTAGTGCTGCTAGAGGGGACTGCAATCCTAGTGCTGCTAGAGGGGACTGCAATCCTAGTGCTGCTAGAGGGGACTGCAATCCTAGTGCTGCTAGAGGTACTGCAATCCTAGTGCTGCTAGAGGTACTGCAATCCTAGTGCTGCTAGAGGTACTGCAATCCTAGTGCTGCTGGGGGTGCTGCAATCCTAGTGCTGCCAAAGGGGACTGCAATCCTAGTCTAACTTTGGTCTGGTTATTTCACAACAATCAGCAGAGAAATGTAGAAGCCGCCGTTATTGTCCAACCGACTCTATCTAAGGTTCACGAGACAAGAAGGAAGGGGGAAACAAAGCACAGATCTGCTCTTCTCTCTCTCTCTCTCTCTCTCTCTCTCTCTCTCTCTGCGATCAGGACTCAATCAGAGTAGGATTCCAGACTCTCACATGAAGTCAGCTGTCAGGTTAAGTGTGTTGATCGCCCCCACAGACAGAACATCATAATTAGAGTCTGCCAGATCCACTCTGATTGAACACCCGCTAAAACGTTGCACTGTGGTCTGCGCCAGTGGCCCAGTGCATCCGATTTCAGCCAGCATTTTATTCAGGTTTGCATTACTTAGCCTTTGATTGTCCCCAATCTTCCTGCAAGGCAGCAGATGATCTTTTCTGTAGGGGGGTCTGCCCTTAGATGGTCGGCCCTCCCAGGTTTACGAGCACCATCTGCCCGAGTCACTAGAGGTGACTAACACAATTCTGCTCTTCTAATGCGGATGTCAATTCTTTGAAAGATACAGCGTGGCAGCCAATGGTAAACATTATACGCTCGTGACGTCACCGAAATAATTTTAATAATTCAACGGGGGCTTTATGATCTCTTGTTTCTTTTATTATTTTTAGTTTTATTTTTTGTTTTTTTTTTTTAAATGTTTTTTTGTCCAAATGTGTTTATTTTAAATGATACTTCTTTATGTTCAGCTAATTCTCCCGTTCTAGCCTAGCAGGACTGTAGAATAAGTAGGACTGTAGAATAAGTAGGACTGTAGCATAAGCAGGACTGTAGCATAAGTAGGACTGTAGAATAAGTAGGACTATAGAATAAGTAGGAATGTAGCATAAGCAGGACTATAGCATAACGGATGGCTGGGATAGGGCGAAAAGTGGCTAACGTTAGTAAAGCTGTGACAGGCCTAGTAATATAATTATTATAACATAATATATAACATAATTTATTGTAAAACGAGATACAAACTCTCTAGCCTAACGGAAAATGACCAAGGCAATGTTGAAGGGCTACGGTACAGAACAACGAGATAGGAGCAGCGAATATTTCAGGCCCATGAAGTACAGCCGAATAAATGATTTAAATAAGGGAGAGAGAAAAGAGTAAAATATTGTAGCTATTATGTGGAGTCTTGACAGGCGGTTTGTAGCAAGGGACAAGTTTTGCCTTCAGTGCTTTATCTATATAGTGTATGGTGGGCGTGTTCCGTACTGGGTAAGGTGCTGAGAGGGGGGGGGGGGGGAGGGGTTGTGAGCTCTATGGAGTTGTCTGTCGTGCAATGACGATGATTTGTTGAGTGAAGTAAACTAATCAGGATTTATCAAAAGTGTCTTATGTTGTCGACTGAGCAGCTTCTCCCTGGCTGAATCTGTCAGTATTAGATAGGCTGCTCCAACTGCAGAATGAGCAAGATGTATTTATGATGCATGGCCTTATCTTCGACCGCAGAATAAACGCTTGGCATTTGTAGTGCCAGGCTTCATTACGTTTCTCCTGCGCCTTTTATCGCCTGATTTGCCTCGATATGACATCGGATGCTCTCAGTTACTTTCGCTGATAGAGAATTCATGCTATGAAACCCTACAATCTTCCTTATATCTAAGCACTAATTTGGTCAACTCTGCTTTGGTCTATTTCCGTCCCCAAGTTTTCTAAATAACAATTGTTTGGGAAAACGATTATTGTTTTTCTTCTCACGTGACCTAACCAACCCGAACTCCGACACCTAAGAGTTGCCATAATGGATGAGAGTTGTAAGACGCTAATTTGATGATCATTATGAGTTGTGTTTTTCATACGGATCGTGTTTTGATATTCCAAGTGCTTACAGTGAAGGATGATATTGTAAGTCGAAGGACAGTTCAGCTGCGTTCACTTTCGGTGTTGCTTGGCCTGATGTCTTTTTGCGTGTACTGTAGCTGCTATGATGGGGACTGCAGCTGCCTTTTTTTGTTTGGATAATTCAATTAGATGAGCTTTAATTCAGATGATTCCACTGACACGAGCGGTTGAGCAATTGTGGTTTTTAATTTGTTTGCAGCGATACCGGGGCCTTCGATTAACCATCACCATAAACATAAGAGGAGGCGCGTGGTTAGTGCACTGACTACATAGGAGCAGAGGTCGGGTTCGATCCTGATCGACGGCTTTCAGGTTCACCCAACCTTAAATGGGTACCGGATTTTTTTTCTGGGAAAGTAAAGCGGCACGAGCGTAATACTGACCACATTACCCCAAAAATCATGTGCCGAAGGTCTATAAAAAATTAACTCACTAACACCATATTCTCTATACGCCACTTGGCGTGACGGGGCTCTTAACTCTTTCATATAAGAATAAGAGAAGGATGAAATATTCGAGGAAAATGCAGAGAAGATGGAGTGCTAACATCAGGAAACTACAAGAGCAAATAAGTTACATAGTTGGTGGCTGCCAGAAGAACGAAAGCTAAAACTTTGTATCTCCCTCGACTCCCAAAAGCGTAGAAAGGGAAGTGAAGAAGGTTGAACACGGACATATGCCTTCCACTTAACTGATCAAGTTACGCGAACTACAGGGAAAATCCTCAAATACAAATCTAAAAATAGATCAATGGGTTTTTTGCGCTAGAAGTTAATAAGTTGAAGATTTCTTAGAAATACCATCACTTGCCTGACCCTTTTCCTTAAATTCAAGGTCAGGTCAATGCTGATGTTGACTATAACTAACAATGTCTTTCATCGTCCACTTCTTTTCCTTGCTAAGCAGTTACTCATCTCTCTCTCTTTCTAAACTTCCACAAACACGCTTTCATATTCTCCTATCTTTTTCAAATTTACATTCTCATTATTTATTTTAGTTTCATTTAAAAAAAACTGTCTTTACGGTATTTCTCCATCACTGGGGTCTGCCAGTGGGACTTATGGGTCTGTTTCTGGGACTTGTGGGTCTGTTGGTGGGACTTATGGGTCTGTTGGTGGAACTTATGGGTCTGTTGGTGGAACGTATGGGTCTGTTGGTGGGACTTATGGGTCTGTTGTTGGGATTTGTGGGTCTGTTGGTGGAACTTATGGGTCTGTTGGTGGGACTTGTGGGTCTGCTGGTAGGACTTGTGGGTGTACTGGTATGTCTTATGGGTCTGTTGGTGGGACTTATGGGTCTGTTGGTGGGACTTATGGGTCTGTTGTTGGGATTTGTGGGTCTGTTGGTGGAACTTATGGGTCTGTTGGTGGGATTTGTGGGTCTGTTGGTGGAACTTATGGGTCTGTTGGTGGGACTTATGGGTCTGTTGGTGGGACTTATGGGTCTGTTGTTGGGATTTGTGGGTCTGTTGGTGGAACTTATGGGTCTGTTGGTGGGATTTGTGGGTCTGTTGGTGGAACTTATGGGTCTGTTGGTGAGACTTGTGGATCTGCTGGTAGGACTTGTGGGTGTACTGGTATGACTTATGGGTCTGTTGGTGGAACTTGTGGGTCTGCTGGTAGGACTTATGGGTCTGTTGATGGGACTTATAGGTCTGCTGTTATTGGTCTTCTAGTAGGACTTAAGGGTGTATGCTGGTAGGACTTATGGGTCTGTTTGGTAGGACTTATAGGTCTGCTGTTTTGGGTCTTCTAGTAGGACTTAAGGATGTATGCTGATAAGACATGTGGGTCTGCTGTTGGGACTTAAGGTTCTGCTGGTAGGACTTGTGGGTGTGACAGGAATAAAGGCCGCCTGACCAGCGCAGTCACCGCGAGGTGTTCCGGTCTGAGTTTTAGTTTAACCACAGATTGGAAAAACGTTTGACCCTATCGGGATTTGAACACACGTCCTCCTATTTGGGAGCACGGCAAGTTATCGATTCGACCACTCGTTCTCCCAAAATGTTGAAAGGCTTACAAAATAATTTACAATAAAGATAAGACAATATGGACATAATTTTAAACAAAAAATACTGACAAAGAAACAACAGCCATGACTACCAAATGGAGTTTCAAAAGATAAAAGAGTGTTTGGTATGGTTTAGTACTCGTACAATGGGCAGATTGATGTAATCTGTAGTTAGATCATAGTTAGATTGATGTAATCTGTAGTTAGATCATACTTAGATTGATGTAATCTGTATAGATAAATTATACTTAGATTGATGTAATCTGTATAGATAAATCATACTTAGATTGATGTAATCTGTATAATTAGATCATACTTCATCATCATCATCATGTGCCATACCGGTTGGCGTAGGCGATAATGTCCTTCCACAATCTTCTATCTACAGTGCATCGTATCAGTTCTGTTGTTGACTGTTTTACATGCCATGACACCAAGCTATCAAGTATTTTCTCTCTTTGTCGTCCGCGATCTCTCTTTTCTTTTATTTTTGCCAGTTGTAACCAAGTATTCCAACTTTCCTCTTCTCATGATGTGACCAGAAAATGTTGATTGTTTCTTTCTGATGTTTTTTTATGACCTATTTGTGTTGGCCTCTTTGAGAACTTCCTCATTGGTCTTTTTAGCTGTCCAGGGAACTTTCAATATTC
Source organism: Megaustenia siamemsis (assembly GCA_032433765.1). Lineage (NCBI taxonomy): Eukaryota > Metazoa > Mollusca > Gastropoda > Stylommatophora > Ariophantidae > Megaustenia > Megaustenia siamemsis. Next base: position 77,660,642 of record JAVIAB010000050.1, read on the forward strand.
TTCTGAGAAATACCATCTCTGTGGCCCCAAATCGTCTTTTCATTTGTTTGTCTACTGTCCATGATTCGCTTCCATAGGTCAAAATTGGTTCTATATAGCACCGGTGAATTCTCTTTCTCATTTCTATTGACATAGATTTGTTGCATAAGATTTTCTTCATTTTCTGAAATGCTATTTTGGCCTGAGTTATTCTGATTTTTATTTCTGTGGTCCATCTCACATCTGATGTTATTATTGTGCCCAAGTATTTCGAACGTTGCGCTTGTTTCAGATTGTCCTGTTTATTTTTATGCTGCATGCTGGTGATGATTGTTTCTTCGATATGACCATTGCTTCTGTTGGCTATACTGGCCTCCGTCAGTTATAGTTGTCTACAGTAGCCTCCGTCAGTCATAGTTGACTATGGTAGCCATCGTCAGTCATAGTTGACTACAGTAGCCTCCGTCAGTCATAGTTGACTACAGTAGCCTCCGTCAGTCATAGTTGACTATGGTAGCCTCCTTCAGTCATAGTTGGCTATAGTAGCCTCCGTCAGTCATAGTTGACTATAGTAGCCTCCGTCAGTCATAGTTGATTATAGTAGCTTCCGTCAGTCATAGTTGACAATGGATTTTCCAACGCCCCTAGATATGCTATTTTTTTCTCTTGTCTTTTTCTATGAATCTCTCTGCTTCTTATTTGAGTTGAAGCTGTAGAGTGTGTTTCCAAAGATTAAGACTGGGAAGGTCTTGTAATAAAGTATAATGAAAAGGTGATACATGGAGAACAACAAAAATGATAATCACGAAGATACAGACTTTCGTTAATGGATGCTTGCACAGAACAAAAGGATGGAAATAATAGGACAACATCACTAACGAAGAATTATGAAAAAAGTATCAGTCAAGATACCAGTGGACAAAGAGATACAAAGAAGATGATGACACTGGATAGGACACACTGTGGAAGCCAACTGAGAGTATTACAAAACAGGCCCGTTATTGGAATCCCCAGGGGAAGGGACACAGTGGAAGACCAACATATTCTTGGAAAGGACAGGTGGAAGTAGAGATTAAAAGGTTGGAATGATCTTAAAAGAATGGTAAGAAACAGAATGGCTTGGAAAGTGTTTGTTGAAGACCTATGCTCAACGGTGAGCTAGAAATGTTTGTTGGAGACCTATGCTCCACGGGAAACTGAAAGTATTTGTTGAAGACCTATGCTACACAGGGAGTTGGAAGTGTTTGTTGAAGACCTATGCTCCACGGGAAACTGAAAGTGTTTGTTGAAGACCTATGCTCCACGGGGAACTGAAAGTGTTTGTTGAAGACCTATGCTCCACAGGGAGCTGGAAGTGTTTGTTGAAGACCTATGCTCCACAGGGAGCTGGAAGTGTTTGTTGAAGACCTATGCTCCACGGAGAGCTGAAAGCGTTTGTTGAAGACTTATGCCCCACGGGGAACTAAAAGTGTTTGTTGAAGACCAATGCTCCACAGGGAGCTGGAAGTGTTTGTTGAAGACCTATGCTCCACGGGGAGCTGAAAGTGTTTGTTGAAGACCTATGCTCCACGGAGAGCTGAAAGCGTTTGTTGAAGACTTATGCTCCACGGGGAGCTAAAAGTGTTTGTTGAAGACCAATGCTCCACAGGGAGCTGGAAGTGTTTGTTGAAGACCTATGCTCCACGGGGAGCTGCAATGAAAAAGAAGATGTGACAGCATGATCATATTGTGACAATGGAAAACAATGACGTAAGAAGACACAGATGAAAACAGAAAGAACAGATAATGATTAAGAGACTAGTGTGTTAGTGGTAAGAAATCAACATTGGAGTTGATAAAAAGTTATAGAGAGTTGTGGAGAGACATGAGTAGTATACAATGGCATTTAGGACCGTCGAAAGTGCGTTCAAACGCGCATAAATCCTTATATAAATAGTCTACACGCAGATCAACGCACATTTTTTGGTGCGGTTTTTCCTTATATGAGTCTTCATTTTTTCTTATATGAGAGTCTACCCGCCCATTTTGGTTCCGGTGACCTCTCGTTGACCTCTCAACCTCTCGTGGTGTTGTGAAGGCGTCGAAACGCACATAAATCCTTATATAAATAGTCTACACGCGCATCAACGCACATTTTTTTTTTCCTTATATGAGAGTCTACCGTTTTTCCTTATATGAGAGTCTACCCGCCCATTTTTGTTCCGGTTGACCTCTCGGGTGACCTCTCGTGGCGGTGGTGGTGGTGTTGTGGTGACCTCCCGCGGCGGTGGTGAAGGGGTGGTGGTGGTATCATAAATCTATTATATTCTTTGTACTTTCAATGGTGCCGTAACTTTCATAAATCTATTCTTTCTTTATACTCTCAGGCAATAAAAACAGTGACAAGTTTATTTATTGTTTTTAAAAACTTCCTTTAGAATTAAAGGTAACAGCTTAGGCCGTTACACATGCTACACGAAGGTGCATTACCGAACTTAGTAACTACACGGCGTTTAACGTTAAGCGAGATCAAAGAGCTAGGTTCCCGGTAGACGGTCAGCAAGAGCAAAGGATAATGCTGTAGACCTCCCGCGAGATCAAAGAATCCGCCTCCCGTTTGAACATCAAAGGATTATCTAAAGTTTACACTTGACCACACTAATAAATTTATCGGCTAGCCGGTAAGGCGTGACACCGAAGAGACTGGCCAGGAGTGCTTTTTTAATGACTTTTTATCATCTGAAGATTAGAATACCACCTATCAGGGGAATTATACTGGGCGGTTGTTTTAATGTGAGATGTTTAGGGGAAATTAACAGTGACAAGTTTATTTATTTATTTATTGTTTTATTCGTATATATCCCACAATAGATAACACAGGGGTAGACAATAATATAGTCTTTAACTATTGTACATTATAGACAAGAATAATACATAAGAAACAAAGTAGTTTATTTACAAGAAGTAATACATCATACTGTTAAATTGCTAAAGGGGAGGTGGTCACGCGTGATGGATGAATGCAGGTTGTCGACTGTGCCATGATGGATGAATGTAGGTTGTCGACTGTGCCATGATGGATGAATGTAGGTTGTCGACTGTGCCATGATGGATGAATGTAGGTTGTCGACTGTGCCATGATGGCTGTATGTAGGTTGTCGACTGTGCCATGATGGATGAATGTAGGTTGTCGACTGTGCCATGATGGATGAATGTAGGTTGTCCACTGTGCCATGATGGATGAATGTAGGTTGTCGACTGTGCCATGATGGATGAATGTAGGTTGTCGACTGTGCCATGAGGGATGAATGTAGGTTGTCGACTGTGCCATGATGGATGAATGTAGATTGTCTAGTGTGTCGGAATGGCTGTATGTAGGTTGTCTAGTGTCGCATGATGGTTATATGTATGTTGTCTAATGGGCCATGATGGATGAATGTAGGTTGTCGACTGTGTCGAGATGGATGAATGTAGGTTGTCCAGTGTGACATGATGGTCGTATGTATGTTGTCCAGTGTGACATGATAGTTGTATGTATGTTGTCTAATGTATCGGGATGGATATGGATGAATGTAGGTTGTCGACTGTGTCGAGATGAGTGTATGTAGATTGTCTAGTGTGCCATGATGGTTGTATGTAATTGTCGAGTGTGCTCCAACAAATCACAGCGCCATTTAAACGTCTTTGAACACAATGGACACAGATGTTCACCAGAAGAAACTTCATTATGAGAAACCATCTGGAGAAAATCCAATATTCCTTTCCTCAACCCTATTTAACATACCTAGTTTAACTTCATCAAACAAAATCATTTCGTTGTAATAGTCATCTCGTTGTAACAGTCACGTATGTCATGTCATTGTAACAGTCATGTCAATGTAGTAGACACGTATGTCATGTCATTGTAACAGTCATGTCAATGTAACAGTCATTTCGTTGTAATAGTCATTTCGTTTTATCAGAGACGTATGTCATGTCATTGTAACAGTCATGTCAATGTAACAGTCATTTCGTTGTAATAGTCATCTCGTTGTAACAGACACGTATGTCATGGCGTTTTATCAGAGACGTATGGTATGTCGTTGTAACAGACATGTCGTCTTTAGCACTTCAACGAATAACAGACAACAGTAATGGTGAACCTTACAGATAAGAAAACTTAGTTCCAAACCCCAAATTTTCGTCTCATAACTAAAAAGTTGAACTCAAAACATTAAAAATCTAGGTCCAAAGTCAAAATAGTTAGACACGGTAGGGCAAAAGTGCATATTCTTTCCAACCAATACTCCCTATTCTTCTACACATCTGCATCTCGAAGCCTTCGAATTTATATTCAATGTTTGGCTACTGACTATATTTTGCGCCGATTGCTCAGAGTCGATTCTATATTCAACCACTGAACTCTCTGTCGATGTAGTAGACACGTATGTCATGTAATTGTAACAGTCATGTCAATGTAGCAGTCATTTCGTTGTAATGGTCATCTCGTTGTAACAGACACGTATGTCATTTCGTTGTAACAGACACGTATGTCATGTCGTTTTATCAGAGACGTATGATATGTCGTTGTAATAGCTATGTCGTTGTATCAGTCATGTCGATGTAGTAGACACGTATGTCATGTCATTGTAACAGTCATGTCAATGTAACACTCATGGCAATGTAACAGTCATTTCGTTGTAATGGTCATCTCGTTGTAACAGACACGAATGTCATGTCGTTTTATCAGAGACGTATGGTATGTCGTGATGGATGAATGTAGGTTGTCGACTGTGCCATGATGGATGAATGTAGGTTGTCGACTGTGCCATGATGGATGAATGTAGGTTGTCGACTGTGCCATGATGCTTGTATGTAGATTGTCTAGTGTCGCATGATGGCTATATGTAGGTTGTCTAGTGTCGCATGATGGTTATATGTATGTTGTCTAATGTGCCATGATGGATCATGTAGGTTGTCGACTGTGTCGAGATGGATGAATGTAGGTTGTATCTAGTGTGTCATGATGCTTGTATGTAGGTTGTCTAGTGTCGCATGATGGTTGTATGTAATTGTCGAGTGTGCTCCAACAAACCGCCGTGTCATTTAAACTTCTTTGATCACAATGGATACGGATGTTCACCAGAAGAAACCTCATTATGAGAAACCGTCTGGAGAAAATCCAATAACCCTTTCGTCAACCATATTTAACATACCTAGTTAAACTTCAATCTCAACAATACTTATCATACCTACTTTAAACACATTAATAAAATTGAATAACCTTTTATCGATAAGCCTTAACGTACTTTAAGAGAAAACAATCCAACTTACTGTGTAAAATAGAATCTCAATCCGTTAGAATGAATAGTAACTTTCCTTGAAGCAACCAAACTTATAACACGAAAGCCCTGAAGGGTCTAGTTTAAATATATCCTGGTAACAAATGAATACATTATCCAATCAGCGAGTGACTATGCCAACATCGACTGATATCTGGATTAACCAACCAGAGAAGAGTATTAGCATGGGAGGCGGAGCAAAGAAATGACTGACATATGTATTATAACCATTCAGAAAAGAGCATTACTATGAACGGCAGAGTGATTAACCAATTATAGAAGAGCGTAACTTTGAAAACGGTTCCAGTTCCATCTTAAGGTAAATGAATTGGTCGGGTTCTCATCGAGGATCGTGGGCGTTTCTGGTCCATAGAATGTGTTTGGATAAACTTATGAAGGAGTTTATGTTCCTGGGGGTTGATATTATTCATACATATGATAAGACGTGTAAGAAACATTCCAAGTTTTATAAAGCTATGGCTAACCTAGTATATACATTATCGGAGAGAAATGAGGTGTTATTTACTGGAATAATTCAGAGAGTCGGTGGTCATGATATCTACGCCACGTTTGTAACCATCGTTATCGAAATACTTTCAGATCGAATTCACAATTTCGGTCGTCTTGTTGTTCTATATACCCTCGCCTATCGATTAGTTAAGAATCATGTTAAAGACATGTTCGACTCTGATTCCGACATTTGTGTTTTCCAAACTACCTTCTTTTAGTAACCACTCTCCAAATTCTCTTCCGATGATAACACCGGTCCAAGTACCAAAGTCCGTTTCTAAAACACAAATGTCGGAATCAGAGTCGAACATGTCTTTAACATGATTCTTAACTAATCGATAGGCGAAGGTATATAGAACAACAAGACGACCGAAATTGTTAATTCGATCTGAAAGTATTTCGATAACGATGGTTACAAACGTGGCGTAGATATCATGACCACCGACTCTCTGAATTATTCCAGTAAATAACACCTCATTTCTCTCCGATAATGTATATACTAGGTTAGCCATAGTTTTATAAAACTTGGAATGTTTCTTACACGTCTTATCATATGTATGAATAATATCAACCCCCAGGAACATAAACTCCTTCATAAGTTTATCCAAACACATTCTATGGACCAGAAACGCCCACGATCCTCGATGAGAACCCGACCAATTCATTTACCTTAAGATGGAACTGGAACCGTTTTCAAAGTTACGCTCTTCTATAATTGGTTAATCACTCTGCCGTTCATAGTAATGCTCTTTTCTGAATGGTTATAATACAGATGTCAGTCATTTCTTTGCTCCGCCTCCCATGCTAATACTCTTCTCTGGTTGGTTAATCCAGATATCAGTCGATGTTGGCATAGTCACTCGCTGATTGGATAATGTATTCATTTGTTACCAGGATATATTTAAACTAGACCCTTCAGGGCTTTCGTGTTATAAGTTTGGTTGCTTCAAGGAAAGTTACTATTCATTCTAACGGATTGAGATTCTATTTTACACAGTTAGTTGGATTGTTTTCTCTTAAAGTACGTTAAGGCTTATCGATAAAAGGTTATTCAATTTTATTAATGTGTTTAAAGTAGGTATGATAAGTATTGTTGAGATTGAAGTTTAACTAGGTATGTTAAATATGGTTGACGAAAGGGTTATTGGATTTTCTCCAGACGGTTTCTCATAATGAGGTTTCTTCTGGTGAACATCCGTGTCCATTGTGTTCAAAGAAGTTTAAATGACACGGCGGTTTGTTGGAGCACACTCGACAATTACATACAACCATCATGCGACACTAGACAACCTACATACAAGCATCATGACACACTAGATACAACCTACATTCATCCATCCCGACACAGTCGACAACCTACATGCATCCATCATGGCACATTAGACAACATACATATAACCATCATGCGACACTAGACAACCTACATATAGCCATCATGCGACACTAGACAACCTACATATAGCCATCATGCGACACTAGACAATCTACATACAAGCATCATGGCACAGTCGACAACCTACATTCATCCATCATGGCACAGTCGACAACCTACATTCATCCATCATGGCACAGTCGACAACCTACATTCATCCATCATGGCACAGTCGACAACCTACATTCATCTATCATGGCACAGTCGACAACCTACATTCATCCATCACGACATACCATACGTCTCTGATAAAACGACATGACATACGTGTCTGTTACAACGAGATGACCATTACAACGAAATGACTGTTACATTGCCATGAGTGTTACATTGACATGACTGTTACAATGACATGACATACGTGTCTACTACATCGACATGACTGATACAACGACATGGCTATTACAACGACATATCATACGTCTCTGATAAAACGACATGACATACGTGTCTGTTACAACGAAATGACATACGTGTCTGTTACAACGAGATGACCATTACAACGAAATGACTGCTACATTGACATGACTGTTACAATTACATGACATACGTGTCTACTACATCGACAGAGAGTTCAGTGGTTGAATATAGAATCGACTCTGAGCAATCGGCGCAAAATATAGTCAGTAGCCAAACATTGAATATAAATTCGAAGGCTTCGAGATGCAGATGTGTAGAAGAATAGGGAGTACTGGTTGGAAAGAATATGCCCTTTTGCCCTACCGTGTCTAACTATTTTGACTTTGGACCTAGATTTTTAATGTTTTGAGTTCAACTTTTTAGTTATGAGACGAAAATTTGGGGTTTGGAACTAAGTTTTCTTATCTGTAAGGTTCACCATTACTGTTGTCTGTTATTCGTTGAAGTGCTAAAGACGACATGTCTGTTACAACGACATACCATACGTCTCTGATAAAACGCCATGACATACGTGTCTGTTACAACGAGATGACTATTACAACGAAATGACTGTTACATTGACATGACTGTTACAACGACATACCATACGTCTCTGATAAAACGCCATGACATACGTGTCTGTTACAACGAGATGACTATTACAACGAAATGACTGTTACATTGACATGACTGTTACAATGACATGACATACGTGTCTACTACATTGACATGACTGTTACAATGACATGACATACGTGACTGTTACAACGAGATGACTATTACAACGAAATGTTTTTGTTTGATGAAGTTAAACTAGGTATGTTAAATATGGTTGACGAAAGGGATATTGGATTTTCTCCAGATGGTTTCTCATAATGAAGTTTCTTCTGGTGAACATCTGTGTCCATTGTGTTCAAAGACGTTTAAATGGCGCTGTGATTTGTTGGAGCACACTCGACAATTACATACAACCATCATGGCACACTAGACAATCTACATACACTCATCACGACACACTAGACAGAACCTACATTCAGCCATCCCGACATACTAGCCAATCTACATTCATCCATCCCGACACATTAGACAACATACATATAACCATCATGCGACACTAGACAACCTACATACAGCCATTCCGACACACTAGACAATCTACATACAGGCATCATGGCACAGTCGACAACCTACATTCATCCATCATGGCACAGTCGACAACCTACATTCATCCATCATGCGTGACCACCTCCCCTTTAGCAATTTAACAGTATCATGTATTACTTCTTGTAAGTAAACTACTTTGTTTCTTATGTATTATTCTTGTCTATAATGTACAATAGTTAAAGATTATATTATTGTCTACCCCTGTGTTATCTATTGTGGGATATATACGAATAAAAACAATAAATAAATAACTTGTCACTGTTAATTACCCCCAAGCGTCTCACATTAAAACATCGGTATCGTAAAATTCCCCTGATAAATGACACTCCTGATGAACACTTACCGGCTACGGCGATACATTTATTAGTGTGCTCAAGGTTAATCCTTTGATGTAAACGCGGTCCGTCTAACGGGAAGTAAGTACTCACGGGAGGCGGATTCTTTGATCTTGCTTAACGTTAAACGCGGCCCCTCGCTGCGCGTCTTCGCTGCGCGTCTACCGAGCTCTTTGATCTTGCGGCCCCTTGCTGCGCGTCTTCGCGGCTGCGCGTCTACCGGTAACTCTTTGATCTCGCTTAACGTTAAACGCCGTGTAGTTACTAAGTTCGGTAATGCGCCTTCGTGTAGCATGTGTAACGGCCTAAGCTGTTACCTTTAATTCTAAAGGAAGTTTTTAAAACAATAAATAAACTTGTCACTGTTTTTTATTGCCTGAGAGTATAAAGAAAGAATAGATTTATGAAAGTTACGGAACCATTGAAAGTACAAAGAATATAATAGATTTATGATACCACCCCTTCACCATCGCCGCGGGAGGTCACCACAACACCACCACCACCGCCACGAGAGGTCACCCGAGAGGTCAACCGGAACAAAAATGGGCGGGTAGACTCTCATATAAGGAAAAACGGTAGACTCTCATATAAGGAAAAAATGTGCTTCCATGTACGGGTAGACTCTCATATAAGGAATTAGGTGCGTTTCGACGCCTTCACAACACCACGAGAGGTTGAGAGGTCAACGAGAGGTCACCGGAACCAAAATGGGCGGGTAGACTCTCATATAAGAAAAAATGTCAGGTCTACTCCAGGACAACCCTCATCGTCACTGTGCTGGTTGTCAGGCTTTATCACCAAACATGTTCAATCACACCTGCCATTTAGATATCGGCACCCGACTGCAACACCAATTATTCGGTGTACTATACTTTGACATATCACATGCCGAATTAACAAACTTAATATTTAATCATGTACTTCAAATACTCAGACTCCAGCTAGTAGCTAATATACCTCAACCAGCTGGTGAAGTCGATGCTGGGTATGCATCACCACCCCCTTCGCCTCAAAACGAGGTGGAGGAGGACGAGTACATAATAGTCATCGAATAATTTCATTTTATTTTAATAAAATATTTTATTTAAAACAATTTTGGCTAGTTTATGATTTTCATTGTTTAAACATTGTTTGTGTTTAAAGTAAGAATGCTAAGTATTGTTGAGATTGATGTTTGATGAAGTTAAACTAGGTATGTTAAGTATGGTTGACGAAAGGGTTATTGGATTTTCTCTAGATGGTTTCTCATAATGAGGTTTCTTCTGGTGAACATCTGTGTCCATTGTCTTCAAAGAAGTTTAAATGGCGCGGTGATTTGTTGGTGCACACTCGACAATTACATACAACCATCATGGCACACCAGACAATCTACCTACAACTATCATGTCACACTGGACAACATACATACAAGCATCATGACACAGTCGACAACCTACATTCATCCATTCCAACACACTAGACAGAACCTACATTCAGCCATCATGGCACAGTCGACAACCTACTTACAGCCATCATGGCACAGTCGACAACCTACATTCATCCATCATGGCACAGTCGACAACCTACATTCATCCATTACGATTTAATGTTTTGAGTTCAACTTTTTAGTTATGAGACGAAAATTTGGGGTTTGGAACTAAGTTTTCTTATCTGTAAGGTTCACCATTACTGTTGTCTGTTATTCGTTGAAGTGCTAAAGACGACATGTCTGTTACAACGACATACCATACGTCTCTGATAAAACGCCATGACATACGTGTCTGTTACAACGAGATGACTATTACAACGAAATGACTGTTACATTGACATGACTGTTACAACGACATACCATACGTCTCTGATAAAACGCCATGACATACGTGTCTGTTACAACGAGATGACTATTACAACGAAATGACTGTTACATTGACATGACTGTTACAATGACATGACATACGTGTCTACTACATTGACATGACTGTTACAATGACATGACATACGTGACTGTTACAACGAGATGACTATTACAACGAAATGTTTTTGTTTCATGAAGTTAAACTAGGTATGTTAAATAGGGTTGACGAAAGGGATATTGGATTTTCTCCAGATGGTTTCTCATAATGAAGTTTCTTCTGGTGAACATCTGTGTCCATTGTGTTCAAAGACGTTTAAATGGCGCTGTGATTTGTTGGAGCACACTCGACAATTACATACAACCATCATGGCACACTAGACAATCTACATACACTCATCTCGACACAGTCGACAACCTACATTCATCCATATCCATCCCGATACATTAGACAACATACATACAACTATCATGTCACACTGGACAACATACATACGACCATCATGTCACACTGGACAACCTACATTCATCCATCTCGACACAGTCGACAACCTACATTCATCCATCATGGCCCATTAGACAACATACATATAACCATCATGCGACACTAGACAACCTACATACAGCCATCATGGCACAGTCGACAACCTACATTCATCCATCATGGCACAGTCGACAACCTACATTCATCCATCATGGCACAGTCGACAACCTGCATTCATCCATCACGCGTGACCACCTCCCCTTTAGCAATTTAACAGTATCATGTATTACTTCTTGTAAATAAACTACTTTGTTTCTTATGTATTATTCTTGTCTATAATGTACAATAGTTAAAGACTATATTATTGTCTACCCCTGTGTTATCTATTGTGGGATATATACGAATAAAACAATAAATAAATAAATAAACTTGTCACTGTTAATTTCCCCTAAACATCTCACATTAAAACAACCGCCCAGTATAATTCCCCTGATAGGTGGTATTCTAATCTTCAGATGATAAAAAGTCATTAAAAAAGCACTCCTGGCCAGTCTCTTCGGTGTCACGCCTTACCGGCTAGCCGATAAATTTATTAGTGTGGTCAAGTGTAAACTTTAGATAATCCTTTGATGTTCAAACGGGAGGCGGATTCTTTGATCTCGCGGGAGGTCTACAGCATTATCCTTTGCTCTTGCTGACCGTCTACCGGGAACCTAGCTCTTTGATCTCGCTTAACGTTAAACGCCGTGTAGTTACTAAGTTCGGTAATGCACCTTCGTGTAGCATGTGTAACGGCCTAAGCTGTTACCTTTAATTCTAAAGGAAGTTTTTAAAAACAATAAATAAACTTGTCACTGTTTTTATTGCCTGAGAGTATAAAGAAAGAATAGATTTATGAAAGTTACGGCACCATTGAAAGTACAAAGAATATAATAGATTTATGATACCACCACCACCCCTTCACCACCGCCGCGGGAGGTCACCACAACACCACCACCACCGCCACGAGAGGTCACCCGAGAGGTCAACCGGAACAAAAATGGGCGGGTAGACTCTCATATAAGGAAAAACGGTAGACTCTCATATAAGGAAAAAAAAATGTGCGTTGATGCGCGTGTAGACTATTTATATAAGGATTTATGTGCGTTTCGACGCCTTCACAACACCACGAGAGGTTGAGAGGTCAACGAGAGGTCACCGGAACCAAAATGGGCGGGTAGACTCTCATATAAGAAAAAATGAAGACTCTCATATAAGGAAAAACCGCACCAAAAAATGTGCGTTGATCTGCGTGTAGACTATTTATATAAGGATTTATGCGCGTTTGAACGCACTTTCCACGGTCCTAAATGCCATTGTATACTACTGACATGAGCACCAACGTCAGCAGACGTGACACTTAATGATGATGATGATGATATGCTAATAATCAGTACCGGTGTTTGAACAATTTGTGCTCCATATAAAATGTAATGTTAAACATAAAAAGTTCCTTCAATATTTGAAAGCGCAGGCCGATTACGGTGTTAGTGCTCACATTTAGCAACGACCTTACAGCTCATTTTTGGGCGATGTGAACGACATCACGTCAGGGTTGGCCGGACTTCCCAGAAGGATTTCTGGTACTCATTTTCAGAGGCTGTTCCATGCAATAACACCTGTTTAGGATATCCCCTAAATAACAACAACACCTGTTTAGGATATCCCCTAAATAACAATAACACATGTTTAGGATATCCCCTAAATAACAATAACACATGTTTAGGATAACCCCTAAATAACAATAACACATGTTTAGGATATCCCCTAAATAAAAATAACACATGTTTAGGATATCCCCTAAATAACAATAACACCAGTTTAGGATATCCCCTAAATAACACACATTACTGCAAGTTTTAAAAATAATGATTGTTCATTGTTGTTGATATGAAGAATACACGTGTCGCTTTGACCAGATGACGAATTGTGTTGGTTTAGTTAGCTTGCTTGTTGTGCAACAATCTAATTCTTCATTTCTACTTTGGTTATCATTATACACAACTATTTGTATATCTAACCCTCCAATTAACTTTGGTTATCATTATACACAACTATTTGTATATCTAACCCTCCAATTAACTTTGGTTATCATTATACACAACTATTTGTATATCTAACCCTCCAATTAACTTTGGTTATCATTATACACAACTATTTGTATATCTAACCCTCCAATTAACTTTGGTTATCATTATACACAACTATTTGTATATCTAACCCTCCAATTAACTTTGGTTATCATTATACACAACTATTTGTATATCTATAAAAAGATCTTATTTATATATATATATATATATATAGATATAGATATCTTTTATAGTAAGGGAGTAAAGGCATCAAGATGCACCAAGATGCATTGAGAAGCGAAGCTGCTGTAAAGCTGATGATAATGACAATTTAAAAAAAAAGAAGAAAGAAGTGGTATGGTTACAGCTTTACGTGGTAATTAACAAAACAAAAGTCGACGTTTCTGCCAAGTAGACCTTTAGCTGGAACAACAACACAACAACACAAAAATATATATAAGGATATGTACACAAATCTAACTACATGGCGATAATATGCTAGATACTCAAGAAAGGAAGTAAAAAAGGTCACTTCCCTGTGGTCCAGAGCGTGGTCAGCTTCTGATTGAACTAAAACATGTATTTGTATATCTAACTCTCCTATTAACTTTGGTTATCATTTACACAACTATTTGTATATCTAACTCTCCTATTAACTGTGGTTATCATTTACACAACTATTTGTATATCTAACTCTCCTATTAACTTTGGTTATCATTTACACAACTATTTGTATATCTAACTCTCCTATTAACTTTGGTTATCATTTACACAACTATTTGTATATCTAACTCTCCTATTAACTTTGGTTATCATTTACACAACTATTTGTATATCTAACTCTCCTATTAACTTTGGTTATCATTTACACAACTATTTGTATATCTAACTCTCCTATTAACTGTGGTTATCATTTACACAACTATTTGTATATCTAACTCTCCTATTAACTTTGGTTATCATTTACACAACTATTTGTATATCTAACCCTCCTATTAACTTTGGTTATCATTTACACAACTATTTGTATATCTAACCCTCCTATTAACTTTGGTTATCATTTACACAACTATTTGTATATCTAACCCTCCTATTAACTTTGGTTATCATTTACACAACTATTTGTATATCTAACCCTCCTATTAACTTTGGTTATCATTTACACAACTATTTGTATATCTAACCCTCCTATTAACTTTGGTTATCATTTACACAACTATTTGTATATCTAACCCTCCAATTAACTTTGGTTATCATTTACACAACTATTTGTATATCTAACTCTCCTATTAACTTTGGTTATCATTTACACAACTATTTGTATATCTAACTCTCCTATTAACTTTGGTTATCATTTACACAACTATTTGCATTAAGTTTTGTTCCAGATGGCTGCAGTCTTAAACCGAAAACTCTATTCCGACTTATTGCCAGACTCCTGCCAGTAAACATCGCATTTTTTTCTAAATGGTCAGATACCAAATATATCATATCAAAGTGAACATGTGTCATTGCACCAACTAGAGTACTCTCTGCCGAGAGCAATTGTTATTTGAACTGTAAATTAATGCGATTTGGGATGTTAAACGATGTGTTTTCTGATGTTTTATGTGAAATTTAATGTTTGATGATGTACATTGTAATGTTAATTAATGTTACACGCAGTGTTAAATATTGTTAATTTTGTTGTCAAATGGTGTGACTTGTGTTTTTAAATGTTATGTGTTTTTAAATGTTATGTGTTTTTAAATGTTATGTGTTTTTAAATGTTATGTGTTTTTAAATGTTATGTGTTTTTAAATGTTATGTGTTTTTAAATGTTATGTGTTTTTAAATGTTATGTGTTTTTAAATGTTATGTGTTTTTAAATGTTATGTGTTTTTAAATGTTATGTGTTTTTAAATGTTATGTGTTTTAAATGTTATGTGTTTTTAAATGTTATGTGTTTTTAAATGTTATGTGTTTTTAAATGTTATGTGTTTTTAAATGTTATGTGTTTTTAAATGTTATGTGTTTTTAAATGTTATGTGTTTTTAAATGTTATGTGTTTTTAAATGTTATGTGTTTTTAAATGTTATGTGTTTTTAAATGTTATGTGTTTTTAAATGTTATGAATTGCAATGTTGAATGCATGTTTCTAGAAGAGTTTGAATGGCACGCACATAAGAACCTTGGCTTAATATACAACTACACACCATTTACCTGACACATAAATACTGTCTTGCTATATTTGTGCAAATATTACACATTTCTATACAAACGTGTCCCTGAGACAAGCTTCTATTTGATGCTTGAACTATTCACGGCAATCTGTTCATCTTGAGATAGAATCGCTCATGTGCATACACACATATGATGACGACCGTGTTTGTAGAACATGGCTCTGTCCGATACTGTAAGGGTTAGCGTTGGCTCGCTACTTTCAGATACTGTTAGCGTTGGCTCGCTACTTTCAGATACTGTGAGGGCTAGCGTTGGCTCGCTACTTTCAGATACTGTGAGGGCTAGCGTTGGCCCGCTACTTCGTTACGTGTTGCCACACAACCTCGGGAAAATGAAACGAAGGTTTTCATTCATCGAGTGCCGTCTCTGCATCGAAGGTTGGCTACCATGAAACTCCATTCCGCTCTGTCTCTTGCTTTGATGGTGTAGATTGTCACAGGCTGACTTGTCCATCAAGACCCAGACTTTGATGGTGCAGATTGTCACAGGCTGACTTGTCCATCAAGACCCAGACTTTGATGGTGCAGATTGTCACAGGCTGACTTGTCCATCAAGACCCAGACTTTGATGGTGCAGATTGTCACAGGCTGACTTGTCCATCAAGACCCAGACTTTGATGGTGCAGATTGTCACAGGCTGACTTGTCCATCAAGACCCAGACTTTGATGGTGCAGATTGTCACAGGCTGACTTGTCCATCAAGACCCAGACTTTGATGGTGCAGATTGTCACAGGCTGACTTGTCCATCAAGACCCAGACTTTGATGGTGTAGATTGTCATAAGCTGACTTGTCCATCAAGACCCAGACTTTGATGGTGTAGATTGTCATAAGCTGACTTGTCCATCAAGACCCAGACTTTTATGGTGTAGATTATCATAGGCTGACTTGTCCATCAAGACCCAGACTTTGATGGTGCAGATTGTCACAGGCTGACTTGTCCATCAAGACCCAGACTTTTATGGTGCAGATTGTCATAGGCTGACTTGTCCATCAAGACCCAGACTTTTATGGTGTAGATTGTCATAGGCTGACTTGTCGATCTTTTGATGTTACTCGTCCATGTTAGTCTTGGTCCGCCCTGCCTCTTTTAACGTTTATTTTCCCTTCCAATATTACTTTTCGTAGGCTGTTGTGTCTTTTAATATGCCCCAAAAATTTCATTTGTCTTGTTCTAATTGTGTTTAGTAGTTCTCTTTTCATCTTTAGTCGTTTTAAAACTTCATCGTTTGTTTTCTTTTCTTTCCATCTAATTCTACCTCATCATCATCTTCGAGTGCCGTCTCCGCAACGAAGGTTGGCTACCATGGATCGCCATTCTGCTCTGTCTCTTGCTTTGATGGTGCGGGTTGAATTCCTCTCCATGGCTTCCTCTGCACTAGTACGTGATGAGGCTCCAATCTCTTTCACGGAGGTCTGCCATATTCGTCTTTCGTGTTCTGAATATGCCTCATGTGTACCACATACTTTGCTGTTTCCGCTTTCTGGGCAGTTGATCATTTCTGATTCATCCGCCCCATCCACCGTCACAAACTTTTCACATATGGGTTGAACACACCCGGTTGCCGGCGACATTTGTGTCCAACCATGTGCTTGCCTATCGAACCGTGAACACACGACACAAAGAAGAATAAATCATATTCCACTTAAATATCGGTAATCACAGTTCATCCACACGTCAGAAGTAAAACATACATCAAACGGGGAATAGCAGCACATAATTTCACAACTAGGCTGTCGCGTAAATCATTTAAATATATCAGCAATTGCCGAATTATAAAAAAACGACTACACGAAGCCGCCATACACCGGAAACTTCTACCCCATCATCATCAAGTACCTGGCCTACTGGCGTAAGTGATCATGTCTCTCCACAACTATCGATCTCGGCAGCTATTAATCATTTTTGTTGTTGACCTTCTGCCAAGCCATTCTCTTAATCTGTCTGTTATTTTTTCTCTTTGCTTCCCTCTATCTCTTCGTCCCTCAATTTTTCCAGTTGTTACAATATATTCCAGTTGTTCTCTTCTCATTACAAGGCAAAAAAATTATGATTGTTTCTTCCTAATATTGGAAATTAGCTCTCTTTTTGCTTTGACCTCTTTCAGAACGTTTTCATTACTCTTCTTAGCTGTCCGTGGTACTTTCAACATTCTTCTGTAAAACCACATTTCTACAGACTTCAGTGATTTTCTTGTCTGTTGTCCTATTGTCCATGATTCGCATCCATATGTTAAGAATGGCTCTACATAACATTTAAGAACCCTTTTTCTGGTGTCTGCTACCTATTCTTCTATAAATCCGCATTTCAAATGCTTCAACTTTGTTTTCTGTTTTCTTGTCTAATATCAATGTTTATGCAGAATAAAAGAAACTTGAGAAGGTGTAACATTTGGCTATTCTTAGTTTTAGCCTTGGTGTTATTTGATTTCATGTTAGTATACATTTCATGACACTAAAATTAATTGTTGCCATACCTATTCTTTTGTTTATTCCAGTTGTACATTTTCCATTACTGGTTATAGTATGTCCTAGGTAGTTGTAGCTCTGAACTGTCTCCAGGTCTATTCCTTCAACTTTGATATTTATTTGTGTCTTGAGGATTTTCTTTCCTTATGATCGTAGTCTTTTTGATATTTATATCTAATCCATATTTTTCCTTGTCATGTTTATTTCATTAAGTAATTGTTGTAGATCTTTATTATCTTCTGCTAGTAATGCAGCATTATTCATAATTACTCAACTTAAATGTATACGTCCATATATGTTACATTAATTAGTGACATGCATTTTGTCCCATATTGTTGGTGTAGGAACCTTTTCCCGCCATAATTAATTTTTCCCGCTCACCACAAAGTGCAGTGTTTCCCTAAAGGGAGGCTTCCCAGGCTGGGACCCGCTGGGATAGATCACGATTGTGTGCACTGGCGGCAATGTCACTTTTATTGCGTTAATCTTGTGTCATGGTCTCTCAACAGTGTCCTCAAATTAACGCTTTTTGCAACACACCCATCATTGGATTCATTTCATAGTCGAAGCACTGCTAAATTTGTTCATAAAGTAAAGAGCCCCTGTCACGCCAAGTGGCGTTTAGGAAATATGGTGTTAGTGACCATAATTTTTACAGACCTTCGGCACATGATATTTGGGGCAATGTGGTCTGCATTATGCCAGTGCCGCTTTACTTTCTCAGAAAAAAATCCGGTACCCATTTAAGGTTGGGTGAACCCGGAAGCCGTCGGTTGAGTTCGAACCCTACCTTGTCCTTTGTAGTCCAGTTCAACAACCACTGAGCTATCGCGGCTCCCCAAATGTGTTCATGAGGAGATGATATCATTTTCTTTAGGACCAAAGATTACGACAAATAAGAAAACGTGTACGACAACTGTTACTATATTGGGACTGGGTCTAGTGGTGAGATGTCAGCATCTGGACAGGTAGGTCCCGTGTTCGAATCCCGCCAGAGACGGTGGGAATTTGTCATTTTGAATCGTAGTTTCTTCGTGGCGTTACCCTCCCCTGCTCTCTGGGTAGTCTAGCCTAGGATAACGACGAAGAATAGGGTTTGTTTTCGTACGCACTCTGCACACGTTAAATAACATCGGCAGTTAAAAGTCGACAAGAGTTGGCTTTAAAAAATCTTTCTCCACGGGGTGGGTTTTACATTGAAAATCAAAGCATTCCGAACACCGATGTATCGAGCCAAAAGACGCAGGAATGCGGTTTCATGGGTTATCTTTAGCTCTAGCCAATTAGAAGCGTTAAAAGTGAAAGTGAAACTATGTCTGATTACCGGAACTTCCTTAGCCATTTATAACTACGTTATGCGCATCAGCATCTGTAGAAATAACTTTTTCTGCTCTCATGAGAATCAAATCTTATTGTCGCTCAACTCAGACACAAGAACGATTATCTTGTTTGGCATTAATGTCCATTGAGAAATCATTCCCTCAGAAACTTAGAAACCAACCCAACAGTACTTTCAATGACAAAGTCATCAAGACATTTTCGTCCCAAACAAGACGGATATAATTAACATATAAATAAGTAAGAAGTAATTAAAAATGTAGTGATGTCATTAGAAAATATTACTTTATGTTAGCCTACGGAATATAATGTATGTTTTTATTTATTATGTCAGCGGTAGCCCAGACCCCAAACCAGTATACGCCACTGCTGAAATGGTATTCAAGTGAAGAAGTCCAGGACAATGTACCTTGATTCACTTGTAGAATTTATCTTGATAATTTACGAGTTTAGCTACCTAAATTATTTCTGTTCGGAGTAACGTCCCATTGCACTTTATTCTCGAATGTGTCATTAGAAGACCAATGGGTTATCCTAGCCCTAAACCTTGTTGGAAAAAAAAAAAAAAAAAAAAAAAAACGAAAGCACAAAAACTAGAAGCAGTTGATACATTCAAATATGGGCGGTAAATTAGGGGATATTACTCGTAAAAAAAAATAATAATAATTTTGGTGGGTAAACTTGTAAATTACGTTTATTTACATGTTGCTTCTAAAACTAATAACATGTTCTTTTGGTGTCTAATATACAGTTTTTTTTTAAAGACTTCTTTATTACATTTGCAATATTCTGTAAATATATATATATATATATACCTAAGTACATTATTTATGTTTCATACAAGAATCCAGCCTTCCTTCATGTGCTATTTGTTGAGCATGTTCAACAGGTTGTTGTTAGCTCATAACGCTGGAGGATCTCTCTTATATCGTGTTTCTATTTGTTTATCGATCTTCACGTGGTCGACTACAGCAGCAATGGCTGTCTGTAAAGTAAAGGTTCCCTGCCTTGCTAGACGTAGGAGAGTATTACCATACTGGTGTGATGTGATCGGTATAACGCCAGGTCGTCTTTACTTTCAAGGAAAATCTCTGGTATCTATTTTTAGAGTTTGGGGAAACCCCGGAGACTTGTCTGTTCGAAAAAAAAAAAAAACCTTCTGGTTAGGAAGCAAGCACACTAACCACTCGGCCACCGAGGCTTCCAATGGCTGTCCATGTGCTTAATTCAAGATGCGGTTCAAACAATTTCTTTTTTTTATTTGGCC